>CAUYPK010106227.1:0-61768 GCA_963574355.1 Loris lydekkerianus
AATATTCAACATAGCCTTCCTGGCATTTTCCCAGTCACCGTGGCATGACATTTACATTTCACATTTGCTGAGTTTCACCCTTGCCCTTGTGAGATGCCCCGTAGGTGTGATTCCACCAATACCCCTCCCTCAACCCCCTTCCCCCTCCCTCTTCTCCCTTTCCCCCTTTCCCCTATTCTTAGGTTGTAACTGGGTTATACCACCATTACCTTTGAATTTAAACTTTTGAACTTGGATCTCTGTCTCTGTTGCCCCTCTGACTTTCCCAGATCCCAGTCTTGGGTCATTAAAAGCACCTCTACTAGTTTAGGACTAGGGAAGCAAGGACAGTTACCTTACATGTAGTAACATTGTTCCTTTGGGAAATGAATTCTTTCACAGATCAACCTCAGAATACAGCCATTTGTAAAACTAAGGCTATTGACTTAATCTGAAGCTTGTGCTGTTAAAGAGGATCTGTCCTTTTATTAAGTCATTTCTGTGCACCTCTCGTTTAGTACTGTGCTATACATTGTCATTGAAGATGGGTTTTGCCTTTCGTTTCAAGATGAAGGCAGCAACAGCCAATACAGAATTAGGACATAGACTGTATGTAATTGGGATGTTAACTGCTCAACCCACTTCAGGCTCAGGATGGAGGAACGGTTAACATTTGGTGAAGACATCTATGCACTGGGTATTCATTATTTTAGTTTTCTGTGTGTTTGAAATACTTTTTAATTGCAAAAGGAAAAATAAAGTATCTTAAAGCTGAGCAGCACAAGAGACAAAGGAGAGAAATAATATACAAGTCAGATAGTCAGCTCTTCAGTAGGCTGGTATTAATGGTAATCAGTTAATCTATCAGAGTTTTGAAGCAGCACGTTATAATAATTTATTTTTCCACCATCAAGTATAAACTGAAAAGTGATTATGATGATATATGATGAAAGATCAAATGCAATGAGGAAGTAGAACAAATAATAACAGGCCAAAGTGTCCTCATGGCTTGGGCTTGTTTAGGTGTGATGTACACAGTATCTGCTGTACATTGTTAGAGGAAATAAATATAAATAAATGACATATTTTAGTCACTATCAAAAGGAGCGAGTTCAGGAATCCTGCACAAGAAACAAGGGTAACCTGTATTATACCCATACATCTATGTAAAAAATAAACATAAGCATATTTTTTCTGAAAGAGTAGCTTTAATGCATATATTTGAATGCTTTAGAAATATCCGGTAAAACCTCTCCATTCTAATATAATTGTTGCTGTTCACCAATTGAGTTTTTGTCTTTTCAAGAATTTCTTCTGGAAGCACTGAAGAACCATTACTGATAATTTTCTGTATTCCTAACATGCTTAGCTAAGTTCATAACTGAATATATTTGTTGATTAGCAATAAGGAATTTTGAACAGTCTGTTCACTACCAGTAATGTTGTGTTGCTAGTGACCATGTATTTCTATGTCACATAGGTCTTCTAAGTCACAGTTTACTTATTAATTGTAATTGAACAAACTTGTTCATTGGTCTTTTTTTTTGCTCATTCATACAAAATGGAAAGTCATTTAGAAATTATCCTGAAAGGATTTTACTTCCTGTACTCTCTTCCAGAAGTACAATTTAATAAATATTTATGGCAATAAATTTACCTACCATGTAAGTATATCTATAAATTTTTAAGTATCTAGAATGATCTTGTGGGGACACAAAATTAATAATGTAGTTTTCCTGGTTATTTCTCAGATATTTTTGTATCATATTGTGAAAGAAACTAACATTGCCAGTTAATAGTAATGATAATTTAAATTTACAATTAAAAAAATAAATTTATAATTTTAATATAATTATTTGCAAATCTTAAATTCTTATTAAATGACCTTCATAGTACTATAAAACTATTATTCTAAAGTTCATACAGGATAAAAATCTTTATACAAGTGTAGTCAGTAGCAACCCCGTGTTCTTTCTAGCCCGTACTCATAATTATTCATTGATAGTTATATGTACTCAACAATGAGAAATTTCTGTTCTGAGAAATTTGTCATTAGTTTTGTCATGTGATCGTAGAATGTACTTAAATAAACCTAAATGGTGTAGCCTACCACATACCTAGCGTATATTGCTTCTAGGCTCCAATCCTGTACAGCATGTTACTATAACTGAATACCATAGGCTGGCTAAGTTCAGCGGCTCACTCCTGTAATCCTAGCACTTTGGGAACCCAAGGCAGGAGGATTATTCAAGGCCAGGAGTTTGAGACCACCCTGGGCAAGATAATGACCACCCTGCCTCTAAAGAAAAATTTAAAAAATTAGCCAGGTGTGGTGGCTCATGCTTGTAGTCTCAGCTACTCAGGTGACTGAGGTGGGAGGGTTGTTTGAACCAAGGAATTCAAGGCTGCAGGGAGTTACGAGGAGGCCACTTCATGCCTGGGTGACAGAGACCCTGTCTCAAAAAAAAAAAAAAAAAAAAAAAAAAATACGAATGAATGAATAAATACAAGTTAATGAATGAATAAGTACACATGGTATTTGTGAATCTAAGGATAGGAAAGGTACAGAAAAACGCTACAAAAATGGTGTACCTTTGTAGGTAGGGCACTTATAATGAATGAAGCTTGCATGACTAAAAGTTGCTCTGAGTGAGTCAGTGAATGAATGTGAGGGCCCAGGACTTCTCTGTACACTACTGTAGACTTTACTGTATAATACTTAGGTTACACTAAATTTATAAAAAATTTTGTTTTCCTTCAATAGTAAATTAACCTTAGCTTACTGTAACTTTTTTCCTTTTAAAACTTTTTAATTTTTTGAAGTTTTCAACTCTTTTCTAGTAAAACTTAGCTTAAAACACAAGTAACTGGGTGGCGCCTGTGGCTCAGTGAGTAGGGCGCCAGCCCCATATACTGAGGGTGGCGGGTTCAAACCCAGCCCCCGTCGAAGTGCAACCAAAAAATAGCCAGGTGTTATGGCGGGCGCCTGTAGTCCCAGCTCCTCGGGAGGCTGAGGCAGGAGAATCGCGGAAGCCCAAGAGCTGGAGGTTGCTGTGAGTCCTGTGACGTTACGGCCCTCCACCGAGGCCGGTAAAGTGAGACTCTGTCTCTACAAAAAAAAAAAAAACAACACAAGTAACAGGCCAGACCTGGTGACTCAGACCTGTAATTCCAGCACTTCCTGAGGCTGAGGTAGGAGGATTGCTTGAGGCTAGGAGTTTGAGACCAGCCTGGGCAAGATAACAAGGCCCTGCCTCTACAGAAAATTAAATTAGCTGGGCATGGTGGCACACGCCTATAGTCCTAGGTACTCTGGAAGTTGAAGTGGGAGGATCCCTTGTGCCCAGAAGTTGGAGGCTGCCATGAACTGTAATCATGCTACTGCACTCCAGCCTGGCTGACAGAGCGAGACCCTATCTCTAAAACATAAAAACATAAATTAAAATAAAAATTTAAAACTATTAAGAAACACAAACACATTGCACAGATGTACAAACATTTTCCTTCTTTATATCTTTATTCTATAAACTTTTTTCTGTTTTTAAATTAATTTTTTCCTTTTACTCTTAAAATTTTTCTTTTCTAAAAATTAACACACACAGGGTGGTGCCCATAGCTCAGTAGGCAGGGCGTTGGCCACATGTACTGGGGCTGGTGGTTCGAGCCTGGCCCCAGGCCTGCTAGACAACAATGACAACAATAACAAAAAAAAGCTGGGCATTGTGGTGGGCACCTGTAGTCCCAGCTACTTGGGAGCATGAGGTAAGAGGATCGCTTAAGCCCAAGATTTTGAGGTTGCTTGAGCTGTGATGTCATGACACTCTATCCAGGGCAACAGCTTGAGACTCTCTCAAATAATAACAGTAATAAAAATAATAATAATAAATAAAAGTAAAAAATCTAACAGACACACACACACTAGCCTGGGCTGACACAGGGTCAGTATCATTAATATCCCTCCACACCTCATCACACTGGAAGGTCTTCAGGGGCAATAACATACGCGGAACCAACGTTTCCGATGATTGCAGTGTCTGGAATACCTCCTGAAGGACCTGCCAGAGACTACTTTACAGTTAACTTTTTAAAACTTTTAATAAGTAGAAACTTTTATTTATTTATTTATTTTTTTGAGACAGTGTCTCACTATGTCGCCCTTAGTAGAGTCTCGTGGTGTCACAGCTCAGAGCAACCTCAAACTCTTGGGCTTAAGTGATCTTCTTGCCTCAGCCTCCCAAGTACCTGGGACTACAGGCGCCTGCCACAATGCCTGGCTATTTTTTTGTTATTGTTATCGTTGTTCAGCAGTCCCGGGCCAGGTTCAAGCCCACGAACCCTGGTGCTTTTTTTGTTCTTTTGTTTTTTTTGCAGTTTATGGCCAGGGCTGGGTTTGAACCCACCACCTTTGGCATATGGAGCCGGCACCCTATTCCTTTGAGCCACAGGCACTACCCCTTACTTACTTAGATTTAGGGGCATAACTGCTCACAAAAGGATTCACAGTTTTTTTATTGTTAAGCTGCAACATACATGGTTTAATACAACAAAAAAATTAATCAAGTGAAAAATAATAAACTGAATAATAAACACTCAAAACAAAATATTTTCCATTGGAAACATGTTAAGATGAATATGGGGTTTTGTTACCATCTTACTGCAATTTTCTTATGTGTTACTAGCACACATACTCCATGTTTTCTGTGATCATGCAGATGTGAGTGGAAGTTTGAATGATTAAATAAATGGGAAGTCTGTTTACTGCGGAGAAATCATTTCACAAGGTGGCCAAACTGGGTTTAGAGAACAAAATTATTCAAGAAATAATCCATGTATTTAGGTTCATTTTAGAATCCATGAACCTTAAGCTGCTCCTCCTTGACAGTGACACCCTCCAAGAGAAACTGGCAATTATTTTTCTTTGGTCGCCTTGAAGCTGGTTAACCTCTCTGTATTCAGGATGTTCAATCACAGTACCATTACAGGCAAATTGCTTTTTGAAAGCTTTCACAAGTTTCTTTTTGTCATAATCATCTGCAATGCCCTGAACAGTAGTCAGTGTCTTTCTGCTGTTTCGTTGCTGGATTCTTCTATGAATGTAATCCTCAGTCCCTGCCGGGAGTAAGTCATCGCCCTTAGTTGCATTAGCAAAGGGGTTGAAAGATTGGAGGTTTTGGATAGTGGACGTGCGATATTAGTATGAGGCCAGAGAGAGGATAAAATTCTTGCGGGACCCACCAGATCACCTAGTCAGGAGGCTGTAGTGGCGAGAAAATGGAAAATCAGGAACTTGTAGAAAGTATAATGCACTCTATAAGGTAACATTACAGTTTTCAGATTGATAAATATCTTTTTGTAAAGATATTTGGAATATAATGGGAAAGTTTTTTTTCCTTTTTTTAGAGAGTGGAAACTAAGGCCTCTATAAACTGCCTTAGGTTGGACAACTTGTATTATAAAATTCATGAGAGGGCTGAGCACAGTGGCTCCTGCTTATGATCCCAGTATGTACATAAACCAGTAAGTAACACATTTATTTATTTATTATTATTATTTTTTGAGACAAAGCCTCAAGCTGGCGTCCTGGGTAGAGTGCCGTGGCATCATAGCTCACAGCAACCTCCAACTCCTGGGCTCAAGCGATTCTCCTGCCTCTGCCTCCCAAGTAGCTGGGACTTACAGGTGCCTGCCACAATGCCCGGCTACTTTTTGGTTATAGCTGTCATTATTGTTCGGCGGGTCTGGTCTGGATTCAAACTCACCAGCTCAGTTTTATGTGGCTGGTGCCTTAGCCACTTCAGCCACTGGTGCTGAGCCAACACAGTTGTTTATTATTATTAAGTATTGTGCATAATTGTATGTGCTACACTTTTATGTGACTGCAAGTGCAGTAGGTGTGTTTACACGAGCATTACCACAAATACTTGAGATGTCAGGACAGCCGTGAAGGCACTAGGCCATAGGAATTTTTCAGCTCCATTTTAATCTTGAGGGTCAATCATCATGTATTTGGTCTGCATTGACTGAAATGTTGTAATGCAGCACAAAGAGGGAGAGGCAATTCTATCTTTTAGGAAGACATGTTGGAATATTTACTTCCTATTCTCTGAAGCCAGGCTTATACTTACTAAACTTATCAGTGACCTATTTTTTTTTTTTAATTGTTAAGGGCTTTAAAAAACTTTTATATAGAGAATTTTGAACAAGTACAGAAGTAGAATAGTACAATTCCCTTTCCTCTCCAATGTTAATGAATATAGAAACTCTGAGTTGACCACCTGAAGGACTATAACTAACTGGTCAAAATAAGTGGTTAACGTAAGAACTAGGCCTGCTGTACTGATAACATATGTGTGTGTATGTCTAGTCTATGAAAATTAAATCTACATGAGGAGGTAGTCAATGTAGGGAGATGGTCAACTATGGAGGTTCTATTGTAGTTTACATCTAAATGGACAAACTAGATTATTATATGGATAAGGAAAACTGTTTAATACATTTTATGATCATAAACACAGGGACTTAATGCAAAACAAATGCTATCTATATAAAGTTACTCATTTTGAAAGAGGGATTGCCCAGAACTTTGTGAAAATTACAAAGTAAAGTAATGTTAAATTTTTCAAATTGATAAATACTTTTTATAAAGATTCTTGGAATATAACAGGAAGGCCTTTTTTTTTTTTTTTTTTTTAAGAGTGGAAACTAAGGCCTCTATAAATCTGCTTTAGGTCGGACAACTTGAATGATAAAATTCATGAGATGGTGGGGCACGGTGGCTGATGCCTGAAATCTCAACAATTTGGAAGGGCAAGGGAGTTACTGCAACCCAGGCGTTGGAGACCAGCCTGGGCGACGTAGTGAGACCTATCTCTGCCAAAACATTTTTAATGAGAAATTAAATTATGAGGATACAGGTTTAGGCAAGAAGATGGGGCAAGGCAAAGCATTCATAGACTACAGAAGTAACTTAATCTTGACAATCGACTGTGACCCTAGGGAATTGGAAATATTTGTTTTTCTTCTTTAAAATACCTTCCTATGTAATAAAACTTATTTATGATTTGAAAGGTTTCAGACTATTCAAAATTAAGAAGTACAAAGAATTCTACAAAAGTGTGTACTCACAGTTCTTATCTCCTGTAGTCAGGATAGATGAGATTCACAAAATCTTTAGAGATGTAATGGTATTGAGTCAAGTTATTTGCATTGAGTTTAACCTACTGTGCGACTATATTTGTACATAAAACTTACCAAATCAGCAGCCATTAAGTCTGTAAAAACAGACTTGGCATCTTTTCTCTAAAGATAGCATCAAACACGCTGAACATCACATCTCCCGTTGCCTTTCTAGGTTGAGAACTGAGGATTTGGTAAAGTGGAGGGGAAGGGGGGGACTTAGAATATCAGGCAAATGCTAAAATAGTATTTTGTTAGAAGGAACAAAAATTTCACATATTATTATAAAAAAGGATTTTAAGATTTTTATTTATAAACTTGTAGTACCAAGCTTACCCTATTTCTGAATATTTAGGTAAGAAGTAAATGTGTGTTATACTGTGAGGGGCCTAGAAGTAAGGACGCCCCAGGAGAAATAAGGCACCCAGGCCTTCATTTCTAATACCTTCCTTCAGTTAAAGGAGCAAGGAATACTTGGAGAAATGGCTGATTTCTAGAAGTGAAGCAGTGTAAGGTGAGCCTGGAACATTTTTACACTGCGAGAAATTAAGGAAGTACTAAAAAAAAAAAAAGACCAAAAATACAATACACAATGCACAGATAGGGGTATGCCAGAAGGGCACAGGAGCCAAATAAAGAGTTCTCAGTGGCCAAAACTGAAACAATTTGAGCAAAAATATAAAAGTATATTGAATTGTCACTCCACCCAGGGCAACAGCTTGAGACTGTCTCAAAAACAAACAAACAAAAAAAAACAAACAAACCCAAAACCCCAAAATAATAAAATCCTGATTGTGTGACACCATGATAGCCATCAGATGCAAAATATAAAATAAATATCTGTGAGTCCATACTGATGTACACAAATAATCAGATAAATTAATAAATTGGCAGAAGAGACAAATCTCTTCTGCAAAGAATATCATATAATTTATATAAATACTCCACCTTCAAGGAGTATCCTTAAATGTGGGCCAGGCATAGTCACTTCCATCACAATGTAGAGACTTGGTGCCTGTAGCTCAGCGGCTAGGGCGCCAGCTGCGTACACCAGAGCTGGTGGGTTCAAATCCAGCCCTGGCCTGCCAAACAACAATGACAACTAAAACCAAAAAATAGCCAGGTGTTGTGGCAGGCACCTGTAGTCCCAGCTACTAGGGAGGTGGAGGCAAGGGAATGGCTTCAGCCCAAGACTTTGAGGTTTCTGTGAGCTGTGACGCAGTGGCACTCTACCCAGGGTGACATAGTGAGACTCTGTCTCAAAAAAAAAAAAAAAAAAAAAAAAAAAAAAATCACAATGTAGAAAAAGAAAAAAGAAGAACTTTATAGTGGAGAGACTTTAGAAGTACTATCTTGGCCAGGTGATGGTTAACATCCACAGAGATAAGCCGTGTTGACAGCAGTGAACCCTTGATATGATGCAGTGAGAATGGCACTTTACCTCCGTGGTCGTCCCCTCCCAAGCCCATAACCCTTCATTTGTCTGAAAAACCTCAGACAAATCCCACTTGAGGGACATTCTACAAAATATCTGACCAGTATTCCTCAAAACTACCAGTATCATCTAAAACAGGGAACATCTGAGAAACTCACAGCCCAGGGGAACGTAGGGAAGCATGACTACTGGATGTAATATGGTATCATGGATGAGATTTTGGAATAGAAAAAGGACCTAAGGGAAAAGCTTGGAAAATCTGAGTAAAGTTTGAACTTTATATTAATAATAATGTACTAATACTGGTTTATTAATTACAGTAATTAGAATGTCCAGCCTTTTGGCTTCTCTGGGTCACATTGGAAGAAGAGTTTTCTTGGGCCACACATTAAATACAGAAACACTAATGAAAGCTGATAAGGAAAAAGAAAGGTCCGTGCATAAATTTCATGATACCTACCACTACAGATAAGCAAAAAAAGTCCTCACGTAATAATCCTAATATGTAGTGGCCTGTTCAGAGAGTCTTAGAATCGTTAGCAGGACCCAAGTTTGCCATCACTAATACAGGAAATATACATACCTAAGTAATAAAATGTCGTTTTTGGATTTTTAAAAAAATTATAGACATAAAAGAAAAATGGGCAACAAAAAACTACTGGGTTATTTGACACTGTATTTGAGAAATGAACATGTCAGAATCTGGCTCAGTGGAAGTAGTTCTGATTCTCAGTGAGTTCTCAAAGCACTCATCAGATATTTTGGTTCTAATTTTACTCTTAATGTGTTTCATTCTTGAGAAGAGTGGCTTGCAAATGTAGGTGCTGCCAGAAAGCAGTGGCATGAATAAGGCATGATTGCAAACCATGGGTATTTGTCTCTGAGGAAGGTAGGAATAGGACCCATAAAAGTCCAGTGAGGAGACATGAAATTTTTCTTTAAGTTGAATGTCAGATTGCAGCTCTGTACATTTGTAAATGAACCAAAATATTCATTTTTCAAATTCTTATGTTAAATCTAAAGCAAGACTGCATGTTTTTCACTGTTCATAGGATTGAGTTTAGCCAGTGTGTCAAAATATATAAAACCATTTGTCTTAATTATGAGCTTGCCATAATTTCAGTTTCATTTGAAATGCTGTCATGGCTTGAAACATTGTATTGATAAGTTGGTTTTCACCTTGAAGATGCATTTTTAACTCATTTAAGTGAGCATTTAAATCCGCTAAAAATGCTAAACCTGTAAGTTAGTTTTCATTGTCAAGTGCTGGCACAAATTTGGTTTTTGATACCATAAGTGACTTGATAACATGTCACAAATCATAAAATTTTTTCGGCATTTGACCTCAACTTAGCCATCTTACGTCTGAAAAGTAAATTATATCGCCATAGTCAGCATCAACACTTTTAAGGAATTCCTGGAATTGTTGATGATTCAATCCCCTGGCCCTTAGGAAATTCAGTCTCCATGATTTGCATGACATCCATTTTTAAAGCTTTTGCACATAGACTTTCTCCATGTACTGTGCAATGATACTTCATCAAACGTGAGTTTTGGCAGCAATTGCAGCATCTTCTATTAATTTTACAAGTCTGTCTCTTTTTACCTACCATTGCTAGAGCACCATCAGTAACTTCTCATTTTTGCTGAAAATGTTATTTCTTTTTATTTTTTTAGATTAGGATATAAAAGTATCAGTTTAGGTGGTGCCGTTAACTCAATGTTGGCCACATACACCAGGGGCCAGGGGGTTCGAACTTGGTCTGGGCCTTCTGAAACAACAATGACAAGTGCAGCAAAAAAATAGCCGGGCGTTGTGGCTGGTGCCTGTAGTCCCAGCTACTTGGGAGGCTGAGACAAGAGGATTGCTTGAGCCCATGAGTCTGAGGTTGCTGTGAGCTGTGATGGCCATAGCACTCTACCCACGATAACAGAGTGAGACTCTGTCTCAAAAACAAAGAGAAAACCAGAATGCTTTCCTGACTTTTTCCCCCACACTTCACCCAGCATGTGCCCTGTATTACCAGCTAAGATGTAGAAAGGCTCAAACTTTCACAACACCCAGTCAGTTTTCCTATTTTTAGTAGAAATAGGATCTTCCTTTTGCTCAACTGGTCTGGAACTCCTGAGTGAAGCAGTCTACCCACCTTGGCCTCCCAGAGTGCTGGGGTTATTTGTAGACGTGAGCTACCAGGCTGGCTCTTACCTGACTTCTAAATAACATTAAATGCCTGAGGTTGCAATGGTAGGTTGAAATGTTATTGATAATCTCTGCCTTACCAAGTCACCACGAGCACATGTAAGGTCTGATGGTGTCAATTCGACTGTCTGCACTGGAAGCTGCATACCACAGTGAAACAGTGGAAACTGAAGCCACACATGTGCAAATAGTATATATGTTTATTTTATGTGACACTGTGAAACAACATTGTCATCTATAAAATTCATGCTGGAGAACTGTGTGATCAAGTTCCACCAAAAAGAATTACAAAAAAAATCTAATGTTTTCAGTAAGTTTACAATTTTGTGTTGGGCCACATTCATAGCCATGCTGGGTTTCAGGTTGGACACCTTTGTACTATACTAATATTAGATGTTACCAATAGGAGAAACTGGTTATAGGGCATGTGGGAATTCCTCGTTCCACTTTCCAAATTTTTGGTAACTCTAAAATTATTTTACAAATTAAATTTACTTAAAATCATGAAATGAAGGATTCAAAACCAAAGATAAAGCGGTGCCCATAGCTCAGTGGGTAGGGCACTGGCCATATACACTGAGGCTGGCAAATTCGAACCTGGCCCAGATCAGCTAAACAACAATGACAACAACAACAACAACAAAAAAATAGCCGGGTGTTATGGCGGGCTCCTATAGTCCTAGCTACTTGAGAGGCTGAGGCAAGAGAATTGCTTGAGCCTAAGAGCTTGAGGTTGTGAGCTGTGATGCCACGGCACTCTACCCAGGGCAACAGCTTGAGACTGTCTCAAAAAAAAAACCCTAAACCCCCAAAATAATAAAATTCTGATTGTGTGACACCATGATAGCCATCAGATGCAAAAAAAATACTTACATTTGAAAAGATTGGTATCAGATTTTATTTTATAAATCAACACTAATTTTTAAAGAAATAAAATGTTCTAAAGAAAATGGGCTATTTTTATTCCTTAAATTTAAGTTTATACAGTCAAAATTTTGAAATGAATCATTTGCACAGCTACCAGTACTTGAAATAAGTCTTACAAATTCTGGAGTGTATAATTCAGACTTAGGAGTACAGTTTTCATTCATGCATCCATTTATTCAACAGACATTATTGAACATATGTGCCAGGCACAGTATTAAGTAGGTGTTTGAGGATACAAGGATGAATAATAGTTTGAAGAGCTTGAAGTCTGAAGGGAGAGATAGAATTCAAGAGTGTTGATGCAATATGGTAACTAGATAGTATGCTTAGCAATTATGAGAACAGAGTTCCAAGAACTGCACAGTTCTGGCTCCTTAAAAAAAATACATTATATTCACACATTGTATGCCAACCAAGAAAGGAAGAGAAGTGCTCTATCCGAGCCTTGCTGTCAGGAAAAAATTTTTATTTTAATACATCATTTAATACATGTAAGTTCATGGAAGTTTTTAAATGGGACATAAAAGTTATCGGTTCTAATTTTTATATTTTATTCTTGTAGAAGAAAATCTTCTCTTTCTGTACAGGTCAAGAAAGGTTTCCCTGAAGAGGTTTCTTCTAAAGATGTGTAGAAGCCCCATAGGCAGACAAGGGCTGTGGTAGACAGAATTCTAGAAATGTGCCCAAGGATTTGTGCCTCCTGGGTATTCATTGGGAAGAGCAGTCTGGGTTGGGCTGTGAAGGAGCAATACAGATATAATTAAGATTATTAATTAGCTGTCCCTAAAATAGGGAGAGTCAACTGGATTATCCAGGTGTGCCCAGTGTAATCACACAAGTTTTTTAGAAAAGAAAAACTCAGATGCGACAGAAAAGGAAGCAGAAGAACGCCAGAGACAGTGGCTCATGCCTGTATTCCTGGTGACACAGCAGGCTGAGGTGGGAGGAGCACTTGAGCCCAGGAGTTTTGCAGTGAACTATAATCCTGCCACTGTATTCTAGCCTGGGTGACAGAGGGAGAACCCTTTCTTGGTGGGTGGTGGAGGCGTGAGGGGGAGGGACAGAGAAGAGAAAGAGGAAGACGTATGGCAGAAAGGAAGTTGGGAAGATTTCAAGTATGAGAGCAGTTTGATCTGAGACATAGGGGGCCACACACAAGGAAGAGAGAAAGGCCTTAGGTGCCAAGGGCAGCTGCCTGACAGCTAGCAAGGAGACAGGGACCTAGCCCTTCCACTACAAGGAGCTGAACTTTGCCAATAACCTCAGTGAGCTTTAAAGTGGCTGGTTTCTCAGAGCCTCTGGAAAGTAGCACAACCTGTCAATAAAATGGTTTCAGTGTTGTCAGATCTGGAGCAAAGGCATCAGCTGAGCCATGGAAAATGTGAAACAGTGTAAGGTGTTTTGTTTTTTGAGACAGAGTCTCTATTGCTCAGGCCACAGTACTGTGGCATCAACCTAGTTCACAACAACCCCAAACTCTTGAGCTCAAGTGATCTTCCAGGCTCAGTTTCCCAAGTAGCTGGGACTACAGGTGCCCACCCCAGCGCCCAGCTTATTTTTCTATTTTTAGTAGAGACAAAGTCTTGTTCTTCCTCAGGCTGATCTCAAACTCTGAGCTTAAGGGATCCTTCTGTCTCAGCTTCTCAGAGTGCTAGGATAACAGGAGTGAGCCATCACAACCGGCCAATGTGGGTATTGTAAGCTGTTGAATTTGTCATAATTTGTTGTGGAAGCAACAGAAAAGTAACACACGGGGAAAGACACTTCAGACACAAGAAGCCTAGCAGGACATGATACTTAACGGAAGCCTCAGAAATTAAATATGGGAGACTCAGAAATTGAAACTGGAGGTCGGGCATGGTAGCTGATGCCTGTAATGCTAGCATACTGGGAGGCCAAGGTGGATGGATTGCTTGAGCCTAGGAGTTGGAGACCAGCCTGCGCAAAAGTGAGACTCCATCTCTTCTACAAATAGAAAAACTAGCTAGGTGTGGTGGTACACACCTATAATCTCACCTACTTGGGAGGCTGAGACAAGAGGATTGCTCAAGCCCAAGAGTTTGAGATTGTTGTGAGCTATGATGCCAGAGGCATTCTACCTAGGGTGACAGAGCGAGATTATGTCTCAAAAAAAGAAAAAAAAAAAAGAAGAAGAAGAAGAAGAAGAGATTGAGTCTGGAAAAGTAGGTCAAAGATAGATCATGCTGATCCTTAAAGGAATCTGGACCTTAGGTGGCAGGAGACTGAATTTATGAAATTGGTATTTTAATTACTTAGATTTTCCTGAGGAAGAGTAAGATTAATTCTCTTAATTCCCTACTTCCTTCTAGTGAGGCCAACCTTGATCGCTCTGTTATTGTAATCTGTTCTCTGTACTGCCAGCTTGCTGCACCCTACCTTAACTCTTCATTCCATTTTTTATCTTCCAGCATATTATATAATGTATTATATTTTTTGTCTTTCTCCCCTTAGAATATAAACTCTTAGAGGGCAGGGATTATTTTTCGTTTTTGTTCACTATTCTACTTACTATTGTATAACAAACCATTTCAAAAGCTTAAAACGACCAATTTATTTTGCTCATAGATCTGCAGTTTGGGTGAAGTATGGTGGCAGTGCTTTATCTCTGCTTCATGTGGTATCAGGTGGGTGGCTTAACTAGAGGGGAAGACACCCTTCCAAGGTGGCTCACTTCCACGGTGGGCAAGCTGTGCTCACTTTCGGCTGGGAGCTGTGTGTTAGAAACCTCTGTTCTTTTCCTTATGGGGGTTTCTCTAACATGGGCTTTCTCATAGCATTCTGGCTGTGCTGCAAGGGCCTGGGTCTCCAGAGAACGGGCTGGAGATGCAGGACATTTTTTATGACCTATCCTCGGAAGTCACCTCGCCATCACTTCTGTTGTACTCTTTATTTGAGGCAGATACAAAGGCCCTTCTAGATTTAATGGCAGGGCATATGGATTTCATCTCTTGATAAGAGTCTTGGAAGAGCATGTTTGGCTGTGTTTGGAAGATAGAATCTGTTGGTCTATTACTTCCCAAGAGACACTTGGTTAAAAGAGCCCAGTAAATAGTACCCTTGGTTCGTAGAGTCCTGTAAATACTTGAGTAAATGAATGAATTAGAAGAGGAGTATAATGTTTAACAGGGAGACTGGTTAGTTAGAAGGCTGAGGCAATATTCTCTCTCTCTCTCTTTTTTTTTTTTTTGGGGGGGGGGTTGCAGCCGTTATTGTTGTTTGGTGGGCCCTGGCTGGATTCGAACCCGCCAGCTCAGGTGTATGTGGCTGGCACCTTAGCTGCTTGAGCCACAGGCGCCGAGCCAGTGGCAATATTCTCAAACTGACTTGAACCTCAGAATTAACAAAAGTACCAGTGAAAATGAAAAGTAAAGGTTGATTTGAGGAGGTACTATGGCTACATGAATTGTGGCACTGTCCACAGAGGAAAAGCTTTTTGGGAAAAGATTAGTTCAGCTATAGAAGCATCGAAGTTGAGGCTGATGCACTGAGACACCAAGTGGAGATTCTCAGTGGGTAGTGAGAACCATGTATTGAAACACAGGGCTAGAAATCATCTGGAGGACTTTCTTCTGTGTTTTTCCAGTGGTGGGAGGAAGGTAGACTTTATTTTTCCCATAGAGAAGAGGAAAATTCTACTTTTCTCACACTATTATTTTTTTTCCTTCATTGTTTTATTTCATGTTGATTTTGAAAACTCCAGAAAGTGTTTTAAATGGTTCCCCCTCCCCACTAAAGATAACTTCATTTTTTTTCTTTTAAAAAAAGTATCAGCAGCTTTAGGAATCACACACTTTTGTAGAACTAGAAAGATATAGTCATCTTCCAGGTGCCTTATCCTCCTCCTAATGTATGTGAAGCGGGATTTTGGAGAACCTCAGTATCATTTAAAATCCTGTATCTTCTAGCCTTCACTGAACATATGACGGGAGGGCCTTGAAGACCGATGGATAAAATGGCACCCTCTATTGCACAGAGGCAAGATACTGTTTCTGCTTAGCAAAGAATCCTAGTAGCTGAGCCATGCTAGCTACCAACAACTTCAGGTATTTGTTGGAACTAGAATGCTGTGTTTGATTCTTGCAGGAAGATTCCCTTTCCCTGTGAATCCTGTCAACATTTTTCACCATACTTGCTTACATTAGAATAATTTCATAGACCGTGAAGAAGATGCAGTGTAATGTTTTGCATTAGTAAAACAAATGTACCCCTTCCACACCTTGTAATTTCTGTGTTTCCTTTGGGGAAATTTGCTGATTTTTTTTTTTTTTTTTGGTAGGATTTCTTTTCTCTCTTTTTTGGGGGTATTGTGTAAGTCAGTTGCTATCTGGAAGTTAAAGTGAGTTATTTGTGTTTTCGATTCCTTATGAATTTTTTTGGTGGGAGTATTGGCAGCCTAAAGTAATCAATGGAAATGGAGGGAAAGATCTACTTTAGCTCTGAGCAGATGATTGATGACTTTGAGTCACACAGCTGGAAAGTTTCAGTTTGAATCATCTTAGAACCCTTGCTCTGTGGTCTTACTTGTCAGCTATAAATATTTTAATAATAAGTGACTTTGTTTTGTTGCTGAAGGCAAGGGGTAGATCTCTTTGATGTCCCTAGCAGAAAATGTTCTTTAGTAATAGAGGAAGATATGCGTTAAATTGCATAATAAAATATAACATGAGTAATAATAATATGCTTTCCCAGAAATATTAGATAAATAACTTTCATAGATGGTAGGCATTTAACAATAAGGTTTTGGGTTTTTTTTTATTTTTTTTTTGGAGACAGAGTCTCAAGCTGTTGCCCTGGGTAGAGTGCCATGGCGTCACAGCTCACAGCAACCTCCAACTCCTGGGCTTAAGCGATTCTCTTGCCTCAGCCTCCCAAGTAGCTGGGACTACAAGTGCCCTCCACAGTGCCCAGCTGTTTTTTGGTTGTAGTTGTCATTGTTGTTTGGCAGGCCCAGGCTGGATTCGAATCCGCCAGCTCTGGTGTATGTATATGGCTGGCGCCTTAGCCACTTGAGCTACAGGTGCTAAGCCAACAATAGGATATTTTAAATTTAGTATTAAAATTATCTTTATTTTATATAGGAGGGAACCTTGGCTAAAAGAAATTATAATTTGCTCTAGGGCACCAGATCAGCATAGTCAACTAGAACTAGAACCTTGTTTTCTTGATTATACTTATTTGAAAATTATGTCGTTATTCTTCAGGAAGACAAAAATCATGTACCAAGAACTGGTGAGCACATGGCACTTATTTAATTATTAATCGAAAAATGATAGATCCTTTTCTCTTGGAATTTAATGATACTGTTATAATCATTAACAGTTATAATACTTAACTTTTGAAAGTTTTCTTATTTCATATTTTATTAGAAAAGAGGCAGTAGGACAAACATGGGTTAAGAACAAAAGCCTGTTTATTCCTTATAATCAGAGAACTCTAGATCCTGAATGCATTGCTGAGGTTGTTCCTGCAAGTGAATAATCCACTGTTGTGTTCCAGTGACTGATGCTGGGCCGCACGGTGCCTGACACTGCTGTGTATGTAATAAAGATGTGGTCTTTGTTTTGGGTTCTGGAATTTCTAGAACCCTTGGGATTTCTGAGCGATGGGAGTGTTATGACTAATGATGGGCCCCTGGATAGCTTCAGGGTAGGTGTTGTCTGCAGAAAGACTAAGCATGTGGTTATGACTTTGAACCAACCTGGCATCTGGGGAAGGGAGGGAGTTGGAGGTAGAGTTCAGTCACGGAGCCAGTAATTTAATTTATTGTGCCTGTACAATGAAACCCCGGTAAAAACTGTGGACACTGGAACATCAGTGGAACTTCCTCATTGGTGAACACATTGATGTATTGGGGAGGCGGTGATGCACCCTATTTCCTCAAGAAAAGGATATGGAAGTTCTGCACTGCCTCCTAAACTCTGTCCTGTGTGTCTCTCTATTTGGCTGGTCCTTCTGATTTGTGTCCTTTGTAATAAAAATGTACGTAATTGCAAGTATAGCGTTCATCCTGAGTTCTAAGTTCTAGTGAGTCCACAAACCTTCCAGGGGTATAAATGAAACCCTTTTTATACCTAGTCTTTAGGAAGTGCAGGTAGCCTGGAGACACCCAAAGTATGGCTGGTATCTGAACAGGGTAGTCTTATTGAGGAACCTGCTCTTAAACTTGAGAGGTCTGTGCTAACTCTGGGTGGTTAGTGAAAGAATAGAATTACAGTATACTCAGTTGGAAGTAAAACAGTGTAACTGTATTATGTCCTTATTGTTTTCCATGAATAAATTTCAGTAATTGAAGTTTATTTAGTGTTAGCTAAACTGCAGCATGGCTATTAAATTTGATCGAGTCTGAGGAAGAGATATTGTGAATTTCTTAAAAAATTCAAAACAGGCTGGGCGTGGTGGCTCACGCCTGTAGTCCCAGCGCTGTGGGAGGCCGAGGGGGGTGGATTGTCTGAGCTCAGAGGTTTGAGACCAGTATGAGCAGCAGTGAGCCAGAGTAAGACCCCGTCTCTACTAACAACATCAAAAACAGCCAGATGTCGTGGTGGGCGTCTGTAATCCCAGCTACTGGGGAGGCAATGGGAAAGAGCATTGCCAGAGGAAGAAGAAAATGAACAACAACAACAACAAAAAAAAATACTTCAAACGAAGAAGAATGAACAAGCAAGGTGAAATTGAAAATAAAAATTAAAAAAAAAATTATATAAAAAAATTCAAAACGTATTGGATTGGTGTTGTTGTACTCTTATTAAATACTAATTAAAATAAACTTTGAAGATTACCAGGATTTAATTATCTTTATTGTTGAATATTTCTCAGTAGGGTGGTCAGTGAGTTTGCCGAGACCCCTCCAGGCCCTTTTGCTTGATTCCCTCCATGATCATCAGCCTGCAGCTGCAGGTCGGCTGACAGGCTTTGGAGGTTGTGAGTTTAGAAGGACTGACATGCTCATAGCAGGTCTTGATAAGTCGCTTAGTAGTGGATGTATGGTTTCTCCTGTGAAAGGTAGAGAATATCGATTAACAAATGGGTGAATTCTGTTCTGTGTTTGAATAACTGTACTTGTTACATATTTGAACATGTAACAAGCAATGTAGAGAATTACCCGTAGAAAGCATAATATAGTCTGGGATTACTATTACAGTCAGAAGGTTAAAACACAGATAAAAACTTGGGCTAACATAGAAACATGTAAATAACTAATTGCTGTAATAACAACCCAAGGTTCAATGGCTTGGGATAAGGAAAGTTTATTTCTCATTCATGTTTAGTTCATTATAGGCCAAGGGGGAAAGGACTCTACTTCGCAGATACATTTAGTGACCCAACTTTCTTTCCTTTTGTGACCATCCATCTTCTAAGGCCTCATTTGCACCTTGCTCATAGGGGGCAGAGGAACAATAGATTGTATACCTCATCCTGGAAGTGACAAGCATTACTTCTGGTCACATTTCATTGGCAAGAACTAGTCATTTGAACTCCCAACCCAGAAGCAAACTTAAAGTGTCTAGACCAGGCATCCTCAAACTTTTTAAACAGGGGGCCAGTTTACTGTCCCTCAGACCATTGGAAGGCTAGACTATAGTTTAAAAAAAAAAAAAACTATGAACAAATTCCTATGCACGCCGCACATATCTTATTTTGAAGTAAAAAAACAAAACGGGAACAAATACAATTAAACCGCCTCATGTGGCCCTCGGGCCACAGTTAAAGGATCCCTGATCTAGACTAATGTGGTTACATGTCAGGGACGGTAGCCTGGAGAAATATTGTGAGACTTGCCCTTGCTTTGTAGGGAAAGACACTGGTCAGAGGCAATCTATGATGGAAGTGGGTAATGTGGGAGGGAACTAGCTGGGGTCCTTGGAGTGGGAAGGTTTAGAGAAGGGAGTGAAATGAACAAATATGTAACAGCACTGTCAGGCTGAAAAGTAACTGCAAGGTTCGCAAATCTTTCAAGTTTTTCTTTACTTGCAACCCCATGGACAGGCTATTGAAACCTCCATCAGTGTGTGGAGCTGTGAACAGGGCCCCTACTTCCAGTGCCAATTGAGAAGAAGCGTGATGCCTCCAGAAGGGCAGATCTCTGTTCACACAGCTGGAAGAGACGTGTTCTTGGCATTCTTCCTCCATCTGCAAACATAGTCACACTCATCTCACACTGTACTATGACATATTTCAGATGGTTTATGAGGGTTGGAACATTTCTGGAGTTCAGTCTTTCCAGAACTGCCCATGTGTATTATGTTAAGTAAAAATATTACCACATTTCTTTTTTAGGGATACATGAACTTTTTTAACATATGTACTGTAAAGTAGAAATCCAAATTTTACCCAGTGGTGATTCACATTAGATAAAACTACTGGTAAATAATTGATAAGTAATCCTTGTGATAACCTGAACATAGCCAAGAGTTCACACATTAGTTAGGGCAGAATGTAAGCTTGGGTTAGAAGCTGGGAAGAATTGTTAGACCAGGGCTTGGCATGGTGGTTCATGCCTATAATCTCAGCACTCTGGGAGGCCAAGGCGGGTGGATTGCCTGAGCTTACAGGTTTGTGACCAGCCTGAGCAAAAGCAAGACCCTGTCTCTTAAAATAGCTGGGCGTTGTGGTGGGTGCCAGCTACTCAGGAGGCTTAGAGGAAACAATCGCTTGAGCCCCAGAATCTGAGGTTGCTGTGAGCTATAACACCGTGGTACTCTACTGAGGGCGACAAAATGAGACTCAGTCTCAGAAAGAATTGTTAGACCAGTGTTAACAGATTAGTTTCCCAACTTTGTCCATTTTGCAAAAGTTATTTTCTGTGTCAACTATAAAGTTTAAACTTTCTTTTCCAAAGAGGGAGATTTTTGAAGAGTGGTGTTAACACTACTCTCCTGTCTTACCCCTCTCATCCAATGGTAGTTATTCCTATAAACTAGAAAGAGGAAAAATATTTGTAAGTATATATTCAATGAGTGAGGTCTACTTCTCAAATTCTTTCATGCTAGTCCAAATTGTATCAATTGTTTGTCTAAAAGTGTGCAGTGTTCTCTCTGTCCCCTGAGGACTGTACTGTCCTGTGTGTCCACTGGGATTCCCTTGGGGGGGGGGGGTAGGGAAGGACCTTGCCTACTGAAGGTGTGTCTGGTAGGAGGTCTCTTTTGGGCCAATGAAGGATGTCAGTTCACAGCCATGGCTGTCCCTAAAGATCCAAATAAGTACTTTGATAATTTCAGGGCACCCTTAGCCATTTGTAAGTCGTCTATTCCTCCAGTTCAAAATTCTATAAGCAACTTTCCCAACCCTTGATTTTTGTTGTTGTTTTTGTGGGGTGAGGGCATAAAAATTTCTGTAAGCCTTTGGGATATAGAACTGTCACAATACCTGTGGGTAGATAGCCCCCCAGAATAGAAGCTTAGCTGTTGTTATCTTGGGATCGTTAAGACTGGAGGTCTGGATGGGAGACTTCCTGGCTGTTGCTACCTGACATTATTTGACTCTTTAAAGCTATCTAAAAGTTGAAGACATCTAAGTAACCAGTAAGAGACATCCAATAGTTGGATTTTCGTTGTTAACTTTTAAATTTTTATGTTTTTTAGAGATAGAATCTCATTCTGTTGCTCAGGCTGGAGTGCAGTGGTCCTCTCAGCTCACTGTAGCCTTAAACTCCTGACATTCAGATGTTTGCATACTCTCCAAAGATGCTCAGTTACAGGGCTCTATTGTGAATTTATTATCAGTCAGTGTCCTTGTAGCAGTAATCGTCCCTCCACCAGTTGACACTTTGTAGTTAATAGTGTTGAAGATAATTGATTAAATGGGATCTCTGGACAGAGCAGATTTTAATTTATATTCACATAAATGAACATGATTTAACAAAAGGCAGATTGTTCATAAGATTGAAAATAATACATGTTGTTTCTTTATCTTAAATATTAGAATGTAGTTTTAAAAATTACTTGTTTTCCTAGAATAATTTTAGATTTACAGAAAAATTGGGATAAATAGAGTCCCCCTGTACCCTTTCTCCCCCAACAAAAACATAGATACCGTGTATACTCGAGTATAAGCCAAGTTTTTTGGGCACAAAATTTGTGCCGAGTTTGGGTTTTTTGGCACAAATTTTATGCCGAAAAAACTCGGCTTACACTCGAGTATATACGGTAGTTTCCCCATCATTAACATAACATAGTACATTTGTTACAATTAACAAATCAGTCTTAATACATTATTGTTATCCAACTCTACTCAGATTTGCTTTGTCTTGATGTCCTTTTGTGTTGAGGGTCCCATCTGTGTCACTTGTCATGTCTTCTTGGGCTCCTCTTGGCTGTGATTGTCTCTCAGAGTTTCTTGGCTTCTGATGTCCTCGGAGGTTGTGACAACTACTTATTAGGTCTATGATAGGTTGCTCGTCTTGGAACTTGATGTTTTCTCCTGATTGACTGGGGTTATGGAATTATCTGATAAGACTATATTTAACCTTATAAGAAATTGCCAAACTGTCTTCCAAAGTAGCTGTGCCATTTTGCATTCACATCAGTAACAAATGACAGTTTCTGTCGCTTCATATCCTTGTCAGTGTTTGGAATAGTCAGTTTTTTGGAATTCAGTTATTCTAATAGGTACACAATGATTGAGATGTAATTTTTAAAGTCGATCATTTAGTCTTACTGTCATACAGCATTACTAATCCAAAGATCTGAAATGCAAAATGCTATAAAATCTGAAACTTCTTGAGCACCAACATTATGTCCAGTGTTTTGGATTTCAGATTTTTAGATTAGGGGTGATAATATAATCAGATTTTGAGATTATACCTGTAAGTATAATGCAAATATTTTAAAGTCCAGATAAATTTGAAATCCAAAACACTAATGATCCCAAACATTTTGGATAAGGGATACCCAACCTGTATTATATCTGTTTGGAGAAATACTAGCTTTCTCCTGATACTTCTTTTCAAATTAGCATTAAAATAAAAATGTGTGTGCTTTTTCCTATGCAAAGAACTGTTACAGATGTTTAATACCATTTCATTTACTTTGTAAAAATTACCTATTCTCTTTGCTTTCTTATTACTAATAGCTTATAAACTGCATTCCATTGGTGTTAAGATGCACTCCGTTGATGTTGATGTCTTCTGTTTAATTGCTTTTGTTTAATTTTTTAATCTCATTTTCCATCTTCAAAGTCATTTTTTACTTTTTTGTTTCTTTGTTCATAAAGCTTTTTTGTTTCTGTTACATTATGTAGTTTTGTACCAATGGCTCGAAGCAGATCGTCATGGCAAGAGCCAAGATGCTGCAAATACGACTTCAGGTAAAAATGGAAGTTTAACAAAAGGATGGGGTGTTAGAAATCAGTATTTTAATTCACCCCAAACCCATTATAAATGTGTCTTTATTCAGTTTTGTTTGGGCAAACTTAGCAGTATTGTTTGTGTTTCTGTTCTCTCATCTGTATCTCGGTTTTCATAAAGGCCTCATTTGCTTCAAGCCTTGGGAAACTGTATTGAATGGTCTTTGAGCTCTCTTGGCAGATATTTTCTCTATTCTTAGGAGGAAAAGCTAAATTGCAGCGTAAATTTAGGGGTTATGTAGCAATATTACTTGGAATTAAATTGATATGCAGTTGTAGCAGGGATATTCTAATAATTGATTCTCCCAATTTCCTTCAGAATGGTATTTGCCAAGACAGCTGTATCGGTAGCATTGGTCTTTCCTTCCTTCTTCCTTCCTTTTTTCCCTGGCAGGCTAATAACAGGTGGTGATGGTGACAGTGGTGGTTTTTTCCTTTTGTTTGGTTTGTGTTACTATTTTGTAGGCTTTTTTGATTTTGTAAAAGTCTCTTTCTGGTGGTGGTTTCCTTCTTTCTCTTTTTGATTCCTTGTACCTCAAGAGGGTGTGGATATTAGTTTACAGAAAAGCTATAATAAGAATGGCACTGTCATGATTTTTCTGATTGGATCTCCTGTATCATTAATAACTTGATATATGAATAAAGATAATGTTACTATTTTAAACATAAGCAGATAGGAATTCATTAAAAGGTAAGTGTTGCAAGGAATTGTATCATAGATTATGTATTAATTCTTCTCCTGCAGTATTCCATATTTTATTTCTATTTAGATAATAAAAGCACCATTTCTGTCGTTTGAGGGTCAGTGAGGGAGGAAGGTTCTAGATGGCTATATGTCACGTGAGGATACCTGTGCTGTGTCAGCAGGACATTCCGCAATAGAGACTTTTAGAACTAAGGGGGAGTTTTCATTTTGTTTTGTTTTATTTTTTTCTTGGACCTAAAGTGAAATGAAAAGTAACCTTTTGCTTTTTAATTAAAGAAGTAAATAATCTTAAAATTGTTAACATTGACATGAAAACCTAGTATCATCTTAAAGACACTGTTTATCCTTGAAGTCAGTGGTTCTGAACCCCGAATCTCTTCCTTTGCCACATTGGCTGTCATGGATAGTTTCACGTTTCTCCATTGACTTTTTGATAGTTACATGTCCTAAAACTTGGTGCAAAAATTAATAAACTCTCCTTAGTTTCTCTTTCAGAGGTTAAAGCTCTCAATTCTTAGGAGATGCAAGTGTAGGGGAAGAAAAATAGAGATGGAATACTTGTCTAAATACCGTATATACTCGAGTATATACGGTAAGTTAGGAGAATCAATAGCAGAATGGTCCTCAGCCAGAGACTTCAATTAGAACAGTAGCTTAGTTGCCTCAGCAGATATGTTTAAATTATGTGTCCTTATTCAGAAAAATTCCTGCATATTTTATATTACAGTCTGCAGCAAGATTTTAGAGTGTGACTTTTCCCTCCTGTGATCTGTTAACTTTTGCACTCAAAGGTGTTTTAGTATTTTTCTTTTCATATTTTTACCCAAAATAGAAAACTCAGTCTAATTAGGTATCAAAATGTGACTCATAAATTAGGTTGCTTTGTGATATTTCTCATTGTACATATACTGGTAAGTGACATTTATCTTTTACTATAACAGCTTCTATTTTACACTTAACTAGAACTTTGAACATAGAAAAACTCAGGAGACAATGAAATTACTTTAAGGTCTTCTGATTACTTGATCCTGACTTTTTTCTTTCCTTTTCTTTTTCTTTCTTTTTTTTTTTTTTGAAACAGAGTCTCACTTTGTCACCCTTGTAGAGTACCGTGATGTCACAGCTCACAGCAACCTCCAACTCTTTGGCTCAAGCTATTCTCTTGCTTCAGGCTCCTAAGTAGCTGAGGCTACAGGCACCCACCTCAACCCCTGGCTTTTTTTTTTTTTTTTTTTTGTTACAGTTGTTATTGATGTTTAGGTGGCCCAGGCTGGGCTTGAACCTGCTAGCCTCAGTGCATGTGACTCTCACTGTAACCACTGTGCTACGGGCGCTGAGCCAGATTTCAGCTTTTTGACATTGGGAATTTAAGATCCAACCACACGGGGTGGCACCCGTGGCTCAGCGGGTAGGGCGCCGGCCCCATATACTGAGGGTGGCGGGTTCAAACCCATCCCCATCCAAAGTGCAAGAACAAAAAAATAGCCAGGTGTTATGGCGGCTGCCTGTAGTCCCATCTACTTGGGAGGCTGAGGTAAGCGAATCACCTAAGCCCAGGAGTTGGAGGTTGCTGTGAGCTCTGATGCCATGGCTTCATGGTAGACGCTTTGTCTACCGAGTGTGACAAAGTGAGACCCTGTCTCTTTAAAAAAAAAAAAAAAAAAAAATCCAACCACATTAAAATATGCTATGAAACTAAAGCATTTGGAGATAACAGGTCTTATGGGAATTAATTTGGTCAAGGAGATAAAGAAGTTATCTGACAGCTATTGAATTTTCTGACATATAATAATCAATGTATAGCCTACTTTTATCTTTCCAGAATTTTGACAGGTAGTGAATTTGTCTTATGATAAATAGCTCGTTTATTTTAAACGGTTAGTGCGTTTTATATGTTCTTTTTACTAAATGAAACCGCTCAGCAATGATGTTTCTGATTCTTTAAGTCTGTGGCTTATGAACCTGGATATGCAATCGTACTAACCAGAGATTTTTGTGGAAACTCAAGCAAAATTTCTTCCTTAGAGCACTGTAGCATTGAATCTCTCTATGTATGAGATTTCAAAATTAAACACTGTATGATTAACTTAAGATGTTTCTTTAGTTAAATGTTTTCATATCGTTTTTCTATTACCACATATTGAGATAAGGATAATAATTAGGTTACAGTAACAATTATATAATCATATCTTGTGTTTAAGTATCAATAGTCTGGGCAGAATTTTAAAATTCAGATTCTGAAGTTTTAATACAGATCTCTTAAGTTGTTTGGGAATTTTGTAACTCAGACTGTTAGAGGTAGAAATTGAATCAAATTTCTTTGTTATCAGTCAGTATATCTATGAAATAAATGTAATACTATAATGCTTTTGAAAAAGTTACAGATACAAAATATTAATTATTTGTTGTAGGTGAAAATTTTGACCAGAGTCCTTTGAGAAGAACATTCAAATCCAAAGTTCTCGCCCACTATCCTCAGAATATAGAATGGAACCCTTTTGATCAAGATGCCGTGAATATGGTATGTGTTTCTCTTTTCCTCTCCATTCTCTCTTTAGCCTTCCTTTTATTTTATTAAGATAAAGATAGTTACGTAACTATTTTGAAGGTCTATATTATTTCATTTATTTTATCCTTTAAGGAATTTTATGAAAAAATATGATATTATCTATTTTACAGATGTGGAAACTGAAGCTCAGAGAAATTAAGTTACTTGCCCAGGGTTCTCACAGCTAAGTGTGTACAGTAGGCCCTCAAAGTCCCTTTTAGTTTTCTACTGTTAAGCAGAGTTGTGGGTTTGTGCTAATACATAGAAGCTTTGCTAAACAGTGATTACTTTGTTTGCCTGAGAGGACCCTGATGGAAAGAGCCTGGTTACAGTTTTCATATTTTGAGGGATGTTGTATGATAGGCTTGTAATTTGTCATTTTCTCAAACAACATAAAGATGGAAAGAAAGTTAAATGCATCATTTAAACATGAGTGGGGATTTGTTTACAAGGAATCTGAATTAATGTAATGAGTTAACCAGAGGTAATTATAAGTCTTCTTTGGAGAATCTTAGAAATTAAGTACTGTATATACTCGAGTATAAGCCGAGTTTTTTTCGGCCCAAAATTTGTACCGAAAAACCTGAACTTGGCACAAATTTTGTGCCGGAAAAGCTCGGCTTATACTCGAGTATATAGGTAGGTCATAGTTTTCAGATTATTTAGGAAGGGTTTTTAGAAGTTTGGATGATATTTTATGTCTCCATCAACTCTACGATTACATAATTCACAAAGGGAGCAAATCAGAGATCAGGTATGATGGATACAGAAATGAATAAAGTGGGACTGAGGCTCTGTGACAGGTGTAGTTCTGTTTAAGTATTTTAAAGGTAGTGTCAAAAGACACAGAAGACTCCATTCTAACCTAAGGGGAAGAAGTTATATTCAGTAGATGCCTGCTTGGTTCTTTATGTATGTCATTTTTGCATATACATTTATATCTATTCCCAGTGAGAATTCTTATTCCTGTTTAAGTTATTTGCCCAAAGTTATGTAATGAGGCTCAGAAATTAAAACCAGATCATTTTTACTCTCTTGCTTGCTTTTTCCCACCTGCCATACTGTCTCCCTGAAAGAAAAACTATGTAACTTAGTTTTGATCTGTGCCAGAAATGATAGGGATCACATTGGACCCTTCCTGGTATTTCTGTATGGTAGTAAACCCTTTCCAGTCTGGGCTTGCTCTAGGGAGGGTTATAGCATGGTGCTTTTTGTAAGGACAGGTGCCTAAAGCACTTGGCAGTTTGGCTTTGATTCTTTATAGAGCACAAAGTTGCTATTTTACTGAACTGTTACCTAATACCAAAATAATCAGAGGTGCCATTTTGCTATAAGTTAATACTGTGGATGCCTAACATCATCTTTGGCGAAGATAGTACTGTAGATACTAAATACAACTGCTTGTTATCTTTATGAGACTTGGAGGAGCCCAGACAAACATTTGACTAAAATAGCAAGGAGCGTTGACAACAATAATTTATCAACTGCTTATGTAGCAGATTAATAGAAAGGTATTAAGGAAAACAGTATTTAAATGAAGCAGTAGAGGCCAGGTGCGGTGGCTCGTGCCTGTAATCCTAATATCTGAGAGACCAGGGCAGGTGGATTGCTTGAGCTCAGGAGTTCAAGACTGGCCTGAGCAAGAATGAGACCTCCATTTCTACTAAAAATAGAAAAAACTAGCTGGGTGGAGTGCTGGGTGCCTATAGTCCCAGCTACTTGGAAGGCTGAGGCAAGATTATCGCTTGAACCCTAGAGTTTGAGGTTGCTTTGACCTATGATGCCATGTCATTCTACCCAGGGCAACAGAGTGAGACTCTTATCTCAAAAAAAAAAAAAAAAAAAAAAAGTAGATAAGAATGTGAATAGATTATAGTACTTAGTCTTCTTAAATTAGTAAGATATTTCAAAGATAAATTATTCTGCGAGAAATCAGAATGACATCCAAAACTATGTTCTTACTACCATATGTATTCACAGTCATTTGGAGCTAAATGCCACTTTTGATGTGTTTTCTTTCTTTTAATCATTTGAATGAATTAATAGTAAGATATCCATGACAGCTTTTCCCCCTCTGCAAACCATTCATCTTTAAAACAATTTATCAGCTTCCGGGTGGCACCTGTGGCTCAGTGGGTAGGGCACTGGCCCCATGTACTAAGGGTGGTGGGTTCAAGCCCTGCCCTGGCCAAACTGCAACAACAACAACAAAAAAAAATAGCCAGGTGTTGTGGCAGGCGCCTGTAGTCTCAGCTACATCGGAGGCTGAGGCAAAAGAATCACCTAAGCCCAGGAATTGGAGGTTGCTGTGAGCTGTGACGTCACAGCTCTCTACTGAGGGCGATAGAGTGAGACTCTCTCTCTACAAAAAAAAACAAAAAAACAAAAAAACACACAAACAATTATCAGCTTCCTTTATCTTTGGTAGTCTCTTTATCTCTTGCCTCTAAGGTTATTTTATGTAAGTGGCAAAAGTTTCCCTTTGTAGAGTAAATGCAAAGGCTTGCATTTTGATGGTTAAATACCACATAGCATTTTTTATTGCTGCAAGTCTAAAAGGATTTGCTTGCACTCTTTGAAAATCTCTGAAAAGCATCCCATTAAACTACTCTCCATTTGGGCCATAGATTTACTGCCCTTAATTTCCTCTGTGATTTATTAGTAAGTGCATTTGTATGAAGCTATAATTTATTCCCATCTAAAAGTATAAGGCTTTGTCTTGCCTTTAGCAAAAATCCCACTCCAATGAGTCATCACTTTCTGTAATATCAGTTGACTCTTCCTCTAACAAGGAAAAATGGTGCTTTGAATAAAGGTCATTAATTTCAAATATTAAGTACCCAAAGCAGTGAACTTTGTTAAGTAAAAAAATCATGTATAGGAATACAGTATAAATAAAATAGAAAATAAATATAAGAGACAAATGAAATTATTTCTGAATTCTTTTTATGTCTCTTATTTGCTGATTCAAATTTTTTTTTTTTTTTTTATAGAGACAGAGTCTCACTTTATGGCCCTTTGGTAGAGTGCCGTGGCATCACACAGCTCACAGCAACCTCCAGCTGCTGGGCTTAAGCGATTCTCTTGCCTCAGCCTCCCGAGTAGCTGGGACTACAGGCACCCGCCACAACGCCTAGCTATTTTTTTGTTGCAGTTTGGCCAGGGCTGGGTTTGAACCCGCAACCCTCGGCATATGGGGCCGGCGCCCTACTCACTAAGCCACAGGAGCCGCCCTGATTCAAATATTTTTATGAAAAATAAAGTATCATAAACAGAAAGAACAATACAATAAACAGTCACATACTAATCACCTAGAACTAACATATGTAAATATTGGCGTTGCTGCTTCCAGTGTGTACCATTTGTTTCCAATGAAACAGAACATCCCAGGATTGAAGTTTCCTACTGTACTTTCAGATCTCTTTGAGGTAATCTGCACGTTGGCATCCATGACTGTTTATGTAACATTCTAGTAGATGCATCGTATTCTTTTTTCCCACCAGAAATAGGGCCTCATCCTGCCTCCCAGGCTTCAGTGTGGCAGCACAGTCAGAGCTCACTGCAGTCTTGAACTCCTGAGATCAAGCAGTCTTCCTGCCTCAGCCTCCCGAGTAGCTGGGACTAGAGGCACATTCCACCCCTGGTTAATTTTTTCTTATTCTTTGTAGAGATGAGGTCTTGCTATATTGCCCAGGCTGGGCTCAAGTAGTCTTCCTGCTTCAGTCTCCCAAAGTGCTGAGATTACAGGTGTGAACTGCCATACCCAGCTGAGATGTTATTCTCAAGAATGTATTGTACCTAGGATTTTTAGGAAGAAAATACGGTATATTTTTTCAACAAGTTGTATGAGATATAAGGATTCTGTTTTGAATTACCTCTCTGAAATGAAACATCTGAGTATAATATTTCTGGTAATTAAAAAGAAATAACTATTATGAAGATCTTAATTTACAATTTACTGTTTACTTTGGTATAAGAAAGGGTGAAATGGAATGATGATTAAAGAGTACAGGGTAAAAGGCTGGCTGAAGAAAACTTTCAGATGCTCAGCTTGCAAGATTGAAAGGAAAAGGGGCTGTATATATACTTTTTGCAAACTTAGCGAGTGCTTGAATTTGACATAGATAACCTCAAATTACATTTATAGTTTTGACATTAGAATGAAAGTAAGCCCTCATTTTGAGCAAATTCAGATTCATGTCTCACAGTAGAATCATAGGAATGGTAGCTGGATCTTTTGGCACCTGTAGTACTAGCCACTGGGGAGGCTATGCTGGGAGGATCCCTTAAGCCCAGGAGTTTGTGGTTGCAGTGAGCTGTGATCACGCTAGACAGAGTGAGAACCTGTCTCAAAAAAATAAAAAATAAAAACATAGCAGTGGGATTCTAGTTCAGCCATTTTGCTGAGGAAACCTGTTTCCTTAACATTGCAGGTAGAATATTTCATTGGCATCTCCAATTCAACACATCTGAAACTGAATCCACAATTCTTCCCACCATTCTTGGTCAGTGAACATTACAGCCATTCACCTGGCTACCTAGGCCAAAAATCTGTACATCATCCTTGAAAGAGTCTCACTTTCTTACTTTCTCCCATATGCATTCGGTTACCGATCTACTTACCTGTGTTTCCACACACTCATCCTGGTCCAACCATGAAGATCTCTTAACCTGGACTCCTGTAGTAACTGTCTGCTCTTACCCATTCCATTCTTCCCACTGTAGCTTCTGCTTATGGTGTTGCTTCTCTCTAGAAGGTTCTTTTACTTCTCCTTCCCCTAATGAAATCTTATTGATGCTTCAGATTTCACTTTAAACATGATTTCCTTAAAGAAGCTAACCCTAGCTTTTACCTTCCCCTCACCCTCAACATTTAGGTCCCCCTCGGTTCTCATACCTCGTACCTTTTTTGTAGCACCTGTCCCACTTGCAGTTAAATAATTATGTAGCTAGTAGTCACCTGTGTATCTCCTGCTGTAACATAAGCACCACAAGGACAGGAACAGTTTCTTACTGCTATATCCCTTGACTTTCGCATGATAGACACTCCGATAATGAATAAGTGAAGGAATGCTTACTTGCTTACAATACTTGGCTTCCCTGTCTGTGTCTAGTTAGGCGTCACCTCCACTGCAAAACCATCTCTTAATACAAGAAGTGCTCTCTCTTTTTTCCTATGACATCTTAAACACAGTCCATAGCAGCACAGTTACATTATTTTGTGACTATTGCTTTGGATGTCCATCTTTCCTTTTAGGCTGTGAGGTCCCTGAAAGAATGGATTATTTTCATATTTGTCTTTTGTAGAGATCTAATGTAATATGTGGGATAAAATGAATATTTATGGAAGGAAGATAAAAAAGAATGGCAAACTGACCAACTCTTTGAGAGTTTTTGGAATAGTTTCTCTTCTCCAGTAATGCATCTGTTAAAGACAGGGATGCATTCTGAAAATTGCATTGTTAGTGATGTTATTGTGCGAACATCACAGAGTGTGCTTACACAGACCTGGTTGGTATAGCCTCCTGTGCACCTAGGCTGCGTCCCTATTGCTCTGAATGTCATCTTGTATGTAGTCCACTGTTGACCGAAATATGGTTATGGGCATGACTATATTTATGTAATTGAGAGAAAGGCTTTTGGAGTCATAGAACTATAGGACACAGGAAAAGGAGTTATTAGAATTTTAGCCAGACTGCCTGAAAGAGTCCAGAGAGATATGAATATTTGCTTACTCAAAATGGAAGAGGTACACAGATGGCTTTTGGCTAAAGTAACCTGGTTACCAGTGGTAAACTGATCACCAACGACAACTCAGATTTTCACCTGTTCTATTGTGGGAAGGTGAATGGAGAGAGGTTATTGTCAGTAAATAGCAATATTATGGGATAATAAGGATATTTAACATGATGGTAAGCAAATCTTGATTTATATCTCAAGTGTTCTGAGAATAAAGTGTCTTTTTGCTGACATACAACAATTCTGGTCTTTTAAATATGGAAAAACAATAGAATTTTTCAGTTCAAGGTTTCTAGATTAGAAATATAATTCTCACTTTTTTTGATTTGTAGGAACATTTAAAAGAAATTCTTACATCTGTTATCTGTAGCATAAAAAGTCATCCTTCACTTTTTAGCACAACTTTTGGCAAGCTTTTCCTGTAAATGTTTGAATGTGTGCTCAAGAAAGCTACAAACCCTTAGGGGAATATTTGGCGGCTGTTCAAAAACAGTTGAGCTGTGATTTTTTTGGTTTACATTGACAGGAAAACCTGTCAATTAAAACTTTATGTTGACTTTGGAGGTCACTTGTTTCTGTACAGCCTACTTGGTGGAGAAAGAACTATAGGCTGGATCCAGAGAGACTCTAAATCTGACCCTTCACCCCCAATTGTTGTTTTTGTTTTCTTATTTATTTTTTCATTGAACAAATACTTCATTCAACAAATAGCCATGCACTATGCTGAACAAGCGTGGAGTGAGAGTAATTCAGATCATCCTTCTACAGTCTTTTTTGACCACAGTGAATGTATCAGATGAGTTTTCATTCACACTATCAGCAGAGCAACTTATTGACTTTTTGTTACAATGAGATCAACCTTAATTTGAAGGAAGAAATTTTTTTTTTTTTTTTTGTTGAGACAGATCTCACTATGTTGTCCTTGGTAGAGTGCTGTGGTGTTCACAGCTCACAGCAACCTCGAACTCTTGGGCTTAAGCAGTTCTTTTGCCTCCGCCTCCCAAGTAGCTGGGACTACAGGCACCTGCCACAACGCCCGGCTATTTTTTGTTGCAGTTGTCATTGTTTAGCAGGCCCGGGCCGCATTTGAACCTGCCACCTTTGGTCCATGTGGTTGTCGCTGTAACCACTGTGCTGTGGGCACCAAGCCTTGAAGGAGGAATTTTGAAAAGATCCTATCATGGCCTTTTGTTAGACAGTTATTTCCAAGACTAAGAGTAATTGTTTTTCCCCCTAGCAAATATAAATTATCTGTGGGTTTTACTTAAATCTGTATCTTATTCTATCCAAATATACATAGTAATTGAATTCTAGTGAATATATATAGAATAAGTAAATCTACCTTAGTTCTTTACAGGTTTCATATTTAGTAATGTCAGATACAAAGGCATTTTCACTGCAAACTAATGCTGAGCTTAATTTTTTTTTAATCCTTGTCATCATTCACCATTTTTTTTGTGACCCTTAATGGCATATTGTTCCATGTGTGTACTCTTGAACATTTAAGGTTATTGAAATATGGTACCAGTCCTTGAGTAGCTTGCAATCTAGGGATCAAACATAATTGTGGAATTCTAGCAGTGTGTATCTATATATAATATACATATGTATATAGTGTTGCAAGACTTTAATCGCTTCCCACACACATAAAGATGTTCCAAAGGAGTGACATTTTAATGGCCAATAAAGGATGAGGAGGACACATTTTTTATGGAAAAGTACGTATTTTTACAGAGATTTGGCGAGGTGAGGGCATGTTCCCATTATCTATTGCTGCATGACAGTTTATCTTATACCTCATAGTGGCTTAGAACAGGTGTTGCCAATTTTTTTTCATGAAGAACCAGATAGTTGAGTTGTTGTGGGATGTATGGTTTTTGCTGCCGTTATTCAGCTCTGCTGTTGCAGTGCAGAAGCATCCATAGGCAGTGCATAGATGGATGGGTGTGACTGTTACAGTGACACTTCATTTACAAAAACAGGTGGCAGATTTTATTTAAACTAAGGGCTTATCTTAGTCTATTCCTGCTGCTCAAACAAAATATCTGAGACTGGGTAACTTAATAAGTACAGAAATTTGTTTTGCACAGTTCTGGAGGCTGAAAGGACAGGTTCATTGTTGGATAGGGGCCTAATCTCTGCTTCAAAGTTGGTGCCATATTTCTGTGTCCCTAGAGGGGTCAAAGGCTATGTTTCTCAACATGTCAGAATGGACAGGAGCAGAGGAACCATTCTTGGGTGCTCCCTTCAACCTGTTTTATAAGAGCATTAATCCTTTCATGAAGGTAGAGCTCTCATGACTTAATCACATTCCAGAAGGCCCCACCGCTTAAAACTGTCACCCTAGGGTTTAAGTTTCAACATATGAATTTTGGAGGGACGCATACATTCAGATCATAGGGCTGTGGTTTGCTGACCCTTGATTTAAAGCAACAAAATCATTTCTTTGCTTATAAATCTGTAATTTAGGTAGATTTTGGTGGGTAGCTCCTCTGTTCTCAGTGTCAGTTTGGGCAGTTCAAAGGGTGAGGATTGGAATCATCTGAAAGCTGCTCACAGGTCTGTCTCCTGGTCTGGGAAGATAGCTGGGGCTCCCCCTATGTGATCTCCCCAGCCCGGCAGCTTCAGGTTAGCCCAACTTTTCAGATGTTGCCTCAGGGCTCCCAAGGGTATGACCGGAGAGAGAGGGAGGTGGAAGTCATAGAAACTTTTTAAGCCTAGCCTCAACAGTCACTCAGTGTCACTTGTCAGTGCTATTGCATTTTACTTGACTAGGCCAGGGGTAGGCAACAGGGCCCCCAGACCAAATCTACCCAACTGCCTATTTGTATAAATAAAATTTTATTACAAAAAAGCCAGTATGTGTGCTGTCAGTGGCTACTTTTGCGCTACGATGGTAGAGCTGTGAGTAGTTGTGACAAAGACTGTATGGCGGCCGGACACGGTTGCTCATGCTTGTAACCCTGTCCTGGGGGCTGAGGTAGGTGGATTGTTTGAGTTCAGGAGTTCAAGACCAGCCTAAACAAGTATGAAACCCTATCTCTACTAAAAATAGAAAAGCTAGCTGAGCATTGTAGCAGGTGCCTGTAGTCCTAGCTATTTAGGAGGCTGAGGCAAGAGGATCTCTAGAGCCTAAGAGTTTGAGGTTACTGTGAGCTATGATGCTGCTGCACTCTAGCCTGGGCAAAACAGAAGAGACCCTGTCTCAAAAACAAAACAGAAAAAAGCAAGGGCTGTATGGCCTCCAGAGCCTAAAATGTCTATTAACTGGTTCTTTATAGAAAGAAGTTTGGCAGTTCTTGGAATAGGCACTCTTAGTAGCCAACCCAGGTTCAAGGACAGGAGGATAGCTCCACATCTTAGTTGGAGAATGGCAAGGTTCTGGAAGAGCATATGAAACTAGAAATATTGTTGGAGAGATTTTTAGAACATACAGTCTGAACCCCACATGTGAACATAACCTTGGTTGGTCTTGTGTCCCAGTCTGCCCACTTTATCCACTTTAAGTGCACATGAGATGGCTTACACTTGCAATCGTAGTACTTTTGGAGGACAAGGTGGGAAGATTACTTGAAGCCAGGAGTTTGAGACCAGCCTGGGCAAAATAGACCCTGTCACTACAAAAAATAAAAGCATCATGGGTGGCACCCTTAGCTCAGTGGGTAGTGTGCCAGCCACAAACATTGAGTCTGGCAGGTTTGAACCTGGCCCAGGCCAGCTAAAACAACGACAACTGCAAAAAAAAAAAAAAAAAAGAGCCAGGTGTTGTGGCAGATGCCTGTTGTCTCAGCTACTTGGGAGGCTGAGGCTAGAGAATTATTTAAGCCCAAGAGTTTGAGGTTGCTGTCAGCTGTTACACCACAGCACTCTATCCAGGGTGACAGCTTGAGACTCTGTCTCAAAAATAAATAAATAAATAAATAAAAATAAAAGCATCAGCCAAGTACGCTGACATGAGCCTGTAGTCCCAGCTACTTGGGAGGCTATGAGACAGGAGGGTTGCCAATTATTTGAGCCTAAGAGTTATGTTACAGTGAGCTCAGATACCACTATACTCTAGCCTGGGCAACAGAGCAAGACCCTGTCTCAAAAAAAGTAGAAGAGAAAAGAAAGTGCAGCCTGTTATAAGGAAGGAGCAGATGTGAATACCTAGGGGAAGATAGTTGTTGGGAGAGTGAACAGCAGATTTTGACAGGCACATGTAGGTATGTTCACAGAACAGGAATGTGTTACTGTTGCTGGAGAACAATAGGTAAGATAAAGAATAGTGGGACATGAAGGCAGAGAGCTTTCCACAAGGTTCTGCACCCTACCCAGCTGGATAAAGTGGGCAGACTGGGACACAAGGCCAGGCAAGGTTATGTTCACATGTGGGGTTTGTGTGCACCACAGGGGCCATAAATGCCCAGTTCCTAAGGGTGCAACCTGTGGCAAGCCCGTCCATCATGGTGTAAATCAGCTAAAGTTTGCTCAAAGCCTTCAGTCTGCTACTGAGGAGCAATTTAGATGCCACCGTAGGGCACATTCTTACTGGGTTGGTGAAGATTACATGTACCAATTATTTGAGGTTATCCTTAATGCATTTCATAAAGCTACCAAAGAAATCCTGATACCCAGTGGATCACCAACATGGTCCCTAAACACAGAAAAATATGTGGGCTGACATCTGCAGGTTGCAAGTGCCGTGGCCTAGGAAAGGGCCATAAAGTCTACCATACTATTGGTAGTTCTCACCGTGCAGCTTGAAGAAGAAACAGTACTCTCCAGGTCTACCATTCACTAATATAAGTAATTATAATATAAGAGAGGTTGCTGGAGCCAGTTCACACAAGACCATTGTAGGCCATTAAAAGAACTTTGGCTTTTAGTGACATAGGAGGCCTTTGGAGAGTTTCCAGAAAAGTTTTAAGATCTCACGTAATGTCTTTTAAGGATCATGTGATTAGGAATCTGGGGAATAGATTTTGAGGGACAAGGGTAAAAGCAGGAAGGCTGATCATCAGGATGTTACATTCATCCAGGCAAGAGAAGAGGGTGGCTTCGATTAGAGTGGTAAGAGAAAAAGATAGCAGCAATTAATTAATGAAGCCATTTTCGAAGGTAGGACTGATACCTTGTGTTTGCTGATGGATTGACGGGGTGAGTGAGAAAGAGAGGAGTCAAAGATGAGTCCACGGTTTTGGTCCTGGGTAAACTAGATGGAAGGAGTTACAGAGAAGACTGAAATAGGGAGAAACAGATTTGAAGGAAGAAATTAAGACTTCAGTTTGGGACATGAAAAGTTTCAGTTGCCTGTTAGACATCTTTGTGGGAACATCAAGTAGTCCAGTTAAAAGCAAGATCTTGAGAGTGAGAAGAAATTTGGTAGTTGACAGGGTATATTTAAAATCATGGAAAAAATTGCTTGGGAGATTAGCTTGGATAGAGAAGAGAGCTAACATGTGGTGGAATAATCTGATGGGATGTCCTTAAGCCAAAGGTTCTAAGGGAGAAGAGAAAAACCATGGTTTGAAGTGGCTCTAGGGAGCAGTCAGGATGCCCACTCACCTGCATGCTCAGTGACAGTTCTGTTGCACTAATCCTTTCTTACCATCGAGAGTTTTTATTTTTTTATTTTTGAGACAGAGCCTCAAGCTGTCGCCTTGGGTAGAGTGCTGTGGCATCATAGCTCACAGCAACCTCCATCTCCTGGGTTCAAGCAATTCTCCTGCCTCTGCCTCCCAAGTAGCTGAGACTACAGGTGTCCGCCTACAGGTGTCCACCACAATGTCTGGCTATTTTTTGGTTGCAGCCGTTATTGTTGTTTGGCGGACCCAGGCTGGATTTGAACCTACCAGCTGAGGTGTATGTGGGTGGCACCTTAGCCACTTGAGCCACAGGTGCTGAGCCGAGATTTTAATTAGTTAATTAATTTCTTTATTTTTTTGAAACAGTCTTACTGTGTTGCCCTCAGTAGAGTGCTATGGCATCACAGCTCACAGCTCCCTCAAATTCTTGGGCTTAAGTGATTCTCTTGCCTCAGCCTTCCTTGTAGTTGGGACTACATGTGCCTACCACAACGCCTGGCATATATTTATTTGTTTGTTTGTTTATGACAGAATCTCGAGAGTTTGTTTTTACACAGTGGGAACCCAGAAATCTTAATACAGAGCCCTACTCTACAAAATAAATAAAAGTGGAATGTGCACAGGGGATGATGGGGCACTGGCCCTCTCAGGGGCCTCCCACTCCCAGGGCTTTGAGCATTCCTATTCCTACTCTCTTAGAACCCCTTGGAAAACCACTTGCCTTCAGTGCTCCAAGATTGATATGCTAAGAGTTACCTCTAGTTCTGTCCCTCTCCTGCTAAAAACCCTTCAGGGGCTTCCTACTGTCCTCAGGCTTCTAACTTGGCTCAGAAGGCCCTTCCTTGACTGCCCTCTAATTAGCTCTTGCTTTCTCTCCCCTCCCCCAACCTTGCTTTCTGCACCCCACCCATACTGACCTTGTTTCGGTTCCCCAAACCCTCATGTTCTTTCCTATGTGCTTTTGCACACGTCGCCCTGTTTATCTTATTAACACCTGTACTCATCCTTAGGTTTCAGTTGGGACTTCATTCTTTTCTTGGTAGCTCCCTCTTCTCTAATTTGCCTTCCTGACATGATTTTTTCCATTGTAGCCCTAATTTACCCCATCATAGCTCTTCTCTTTATAGTTTATGATTTTATAGTCATCTGTCATCCTTACTATACTGGAAGTACTATAGGGTCAGAGGACATGTCTGTCTTTTTCACCCTTGTGTCACTGTCATAGGGCCTGGCTCGTAAAGGTATATTAGCATTTTTTGACAGTTTGAATGAAGGACATGTAACTTTTAAGGTGAATTGTGTTTTCTTGGTAATGTGGAGATTTGGGAGACTGTCTAAATTTTGCACCGATTGGGTATTAAATCTGCAAAAAAATAAAAGACTAATAACATGCTTAAATTATCTCTGTGTAAAAAGCATATTACAATACAAATTAGAAATAAATATATAAATATGAATACTGATTATGTTAGGATGGTATAATTACATTGATTTCCTTAGTATGTTTCAGATTTTCTAAAATTTGTTTCATTTCTTTCATTTAAAATGTTTTTAAAAAATCAATTCTAATTTATTATACATATTAAGCATTTTAAATTTAGCATCTTTAGCTCTTTTTTTTTTTTTTTTTTGAGACAGTCTCATTCTGTCAATCTGAGTAAGTGCTACAGTGTCATTAGCTAACAGCAACTCAGCCTCCCTAGTACTGGGATTCCAGGTGCCCACCACAGCACCCGGCTATTTTTAGAGATAGGGTCTTGCTCTTGCTCAGGCTGCTCTTGAACTCCTGAGCTCAAGCAGTCCTCCTTGGCCTCCCAGAGTGATAAGGATTACAGGCATGAGCCACCACAATCAGCCTTACAATGTATTTCTAATTTAAGACTATTGCTTATGTTAAGTCTGGATAAAACCTGTCCTTTTGGATCTGGTTATATTAAAAAGCAACAGACTTTTTTCTGGTTATTTGTATACTGTATTCTTACATCTTTTCCCCCTTTCCTCCACAGTTGTGCATGCCTAAAGGGCTGTCTTTCAGAACACAAACTGACAATAAAGACCCGCAGTTCCACTCGTTTATAATTACCAGGGAAGATGGTTCTCGCACCTACGGTTTTGTTCTCACTTTTTATGAAGAAGTTACAAGCAAGCAAATCTGCACAGCCATGCAGACTCTGTACCAGATGCACAACGCCGAGCATTACAGCAGCGTGTACGCGTCATCCTCCTGTAGCATGGACTCACTGGCAAGCAGTATTGATGAGGGAGATACAACTTCCCTTTTGAAACTCCAGCGATACAACTCCTACGATATCAGCAGAGACACCTTGTATGTTTCCAAAAGCATATGCTTGATCACACCGCTACCTTTCATGCAGGCCTGCAAGAAATTCCTCATCCAGCTTTATAAGGCAGTTACCTCACAGCAGCCGCCACCCCTGCCACTTGAGAGCTATATCCATAATATTCTCTATGAAGTTCCCCTTCCACCTCCAGGGAGATCACTGAAATTTTATGGTGTTTACGAACCTGTCATCTGCCAGAGGCCTGGGCCCAATGAACTCCCCCTTTCTGATTACCCACTTCGAGAGGCATTTGAGCTCCTGGGATTAGAGAACCTGGTACAGGTGTTTACCTGCGTTCTTTTAGAGATGCAGATCCTTCTCTACTCACAAGGTAGGTCTTCCTTGGATTTTAAATTTTCCTTAAAACAAGTACTTACTCTCCTGTATTTTCTGGGGTGTTTTCATGGGACGTATTACTAGAACTAGATAAATAATGGTCATAGTCTTTCCTGTTTTGTGTAAAAGTAGCAGGTATGAGTGGGACCAAAGGCTAAAACAGTGCTTCTCTTTGAGGTGGCGTCGACTGTAGAGGAAAACAAGAAGTGTTAACTGGCCTGATTGAAGTATATGTATTTTTTAAAATAGAAATAGTGCTTTTTTTTCCTGATAATATATAATCATAAGAAATTTTCTTCTCATAATGAGAGTGAAAAGAATCCTGTTACTATCAGAAACATTCTTCACAGATCAGTAAAGGTTCACGTCAAAACTCAGCTGACACTCGAAAGGTTTAAATCAAATTGTTCGCTCTGCGGCTTCCTGAGGCAATCAACTTTAGATCTTTGCCTATGGGTGCGTTTTATGAGAGAGAAATGAGTCTTTCCTAGGTCTACTAACAGTTCCGCCAGTGTGTGTGTGTGTGTGTATGTGTGTGGTGTTGGGGTTTTGGGTTTTTTAAATCTCGGAAGGAAGTTGTCTTTGTGGTATCTTTTATTCAAAGTTCTTCCAACACATACTTAAGAAATTAACCAAGGGTTTTATTTTAACAGTACTGTTACAGTGATTAATGTTGAGCCCAGACTAGGATACTGGTTCTCATCTGAATATGAATGTATAGGGGAGAGACAGATGTGTCTTAATGGATGGTGGATTGATGGGAATTATAAAATTGTACCTGTGTGTTGATAGATTCTTTGAAAAACATGGCACAAACATTTGGGTTAGCATTTTGCTAACTTCTGTTTAGACTAGCAGAATTACAGTGTAGTCTCCTGACTGCTGCCATCAAGCTTATTTTACCACTTTTCTTTTTTTATTTTTCTATTTTAAATTATAAGTGAGGCTCTGCCAAGTAGGCTATATTTGTACTTCCCCATCTTGTGTGTATGTTGACACTATTTGTGTGTTGACAGCCCTTCACGAGGTTGTTTATCCTACGTAATGTTCTTTGATATTGTGTTCCAGTGTCATTTTTTGTTGTCAGGAAATTCTTCTCTAACAGCCAGTCTAAATTCTTTCCTTTCCTCTTTCGCTAACTTTTTTAGTGTTTCTTTCTGTATCTGAAAATTTTTACCTTAAGTAATTCTCTCTTCCTTTTTTAATTTTTTTTTTTTTTTTTTTGAGGCAGAGTTTCACTATGTCGCCCTGGGTAGAGTGCCATGGCATCACAGAACACAGAAACCTCAAATTCTTGGGCTCAAGCGATTCTCTTGCCTTGGCCTCCCAAGTAACTGGGACTACAGGTGCCCACGACAATGCTCAGCTATTTTTTGGTTGCAGTTGTCATTGTTGTTTAGCAGGCCCAGCCAGGCTCAAATCTGCCAACCCTGAACCCACCAGCCTCGGTTTATGTGGCCGGTACTCTACTCACTGAGCTATGGGTCCTGAGTCTCTCTCTCTCTCTCTCTTTTTTTTTTTTTTTTTTTTTTTTTTTTGAGACAGGGTCTTGTTCTCTGCTACCTAGCAGTGCTCACTGTAACCTCAAACTCCTATATTCAAGGGATCCTCCCACCTCAGGGACTATCAGCGCAAACCACCACACCTAGCTAATTTTTCTGTTTTTTTATAGAGATTGGATCTTACTGTGTTGCTTTGGCTGGTCTTGAGGTCCTGGTCTCAAGCTATATTCCCACCGTGATCTTCTAAGGTGCTAGACTTACAGGAATGAGCCACCATGCCTGGTCTCTCTCATCCTCTCTTTCTCTTTTCCCTGAAAGGGGTAAGGGTCAGAGAGTGGCTAGGAGGGGTAGAGGCTTACAGCGTAATACCCTCTTTAAAGTTATGAAAGAAGGGCGGCGTCTGTGGCCAGCCCCATATGCTGAATGTGGTGGGTTCAAACCCAGCCCTGGCCAAAAACTGCAAAAAAAAAGGGATCTTAAAAGGCCACTAGTTCAATTTCCTAGTATTTGGTTTTTGTTTTTTTAATTTTTAGAGATGCGGTCTTGCTATGTTGCCCAGGCTAGAGCACAGTAGCTGCTTACAGGTGTGATCATAGCCCTGAACTCCTGGGGTCAAATGATCCTCATCCTCTCAGGCAGTTGGGACTACAGGTGTGCATCACTATGCCCAGCTTGGAATGTTGGCTTTTGAAGTCCTGGCAATCCTTCAGATCTTTGCTCCATCACTTACTAATTCTAACCATGAGCAAGTTACATAAATTTCATGTCAGTTCTCTCATCTACAAGGGTAACAGTTTGAGGGTCCCCTCTACTGATTCATTGTGAAGGTCACATAAGAAAACCTATATAAAATATTTAAGAGTATAATTGACACTGGCTAAATGATAGCTGATGCTGTTGTAGTTATTATTTATTTTATTAAGTTTATGTGTCCCTTAATAAATTATGCTTATCTTAAGTTGTGAAAGTTCAACATACTACTACATTTAACCTATAACTTTAAAAAATTAAATAGTCAAGATATTTGTGCCATGGTTAAGAACCTAATAAGTGTTCTTTTATATTGTGTGTCATGGTTTTTTTAGATGAGAAGGAAAAAACCTTCCATTATCGCACTTCCTCTTTTAAATAGCACTTATGTTTCATGGCTTGTCTGTGGTCTGTTTGTTGACAAGTTTTAGTTGATTAATATCTACTGATTTATTTCAATTTCAAATGAAGAATAAGCATTTATGGATGAGGTTTTATACTTGTGAATATTTTTGGTAACTTGATTGTATGCCAAGTACAACAGAGGGAATCCTGAGATTAGAGAAATAGATTAAAAAAAAAAAATTCAGAGTGTCATACACACACAAAAAGTATAGTAAGTTTATAACCATTCATTAAAATCACTTTATGTCAGGAATTGTGCTACAAGAATATATCTTACATTTTGGATCTTTTAATCCTCTCAACAATAAGTTAATACTGTTGTTTATTACACATGTTCTATCAAGGAAGAAATTGAGGCTCATGGAAGCTGACTGATCAGCCCAAAATCATACATCTGTAAGAAAGATACTACTAAGAATTAGGCTTGACACAGTAGCTCACACCAGTAATCCTAAACACTCTGAGAGGCCGAGGTGGATGGACTGCCTGTGCTCACCAGTTGGACAATCAGCCTGAGTCAGAGCAAGACCTTGTCTCTAAAAGTAGCTGGGCACTGTGACAAGTGCCTGTAGTCCCAGCTACTTGGGAGGCTGAGGCAAGGGAATTGCTTAGCACAAGAGTTTGAGGTTGCTGTGAGCTGTGACGTCACAGTGCTCCGTGGAGGGGGATAAAGTGAGACTCTGTCTCAAAAAAAAAAAAAAAGAAAGAAAGAAAAAAAGAATTAGGCTTTAATCAGTCTTTTTCCAGAGTACTTAACCACAAGTCAACTGTACTGGGCACTGCACTTAACATTTCCTTGTCTGTCTCAGTATTTATTTTCAATTTCTTAACTTGCTCAGCTCATCTGTTATAAAGACATCATGATAAATAATTGTAGAATATAATGAAATGAAAGCCCTGTGCAGATTTTAACATTGACAATGCCTCTCCTGTTAGAAAAAGACATTTAAATGAATGAAATGAGGCATCACATTGATTGGTACTCTGATGTCCTCTTTCACTCTTCCTGGCTCCATGCTAAGGGTGTTTTAATAACATCTGATACTTCATTTCTTATTGACTGATAAAGCTAAGCCATAAATTAAAAAACATTGCAAGTGCTGGACATTTACCATGAAAACCCAATGTGAATCAAAGATGGATTTCAGTGATGAAAATGTCCTTCTAGACTGATTTGAAATTCTGGTCCACAGCCCATTTAAACAGATTTAATCTGTTACTTAGAGAGTGTGTACATCACAGTCACTTTGCAGTGATAACTAGCTAGAAATTTTAAGTAGAGAATGCACCCAGGAGGTGAAGGCTCTTTTTTCTAGGATCCCAAATGAAAAAAGAGCACTTTATTCTGCAATCTGGAAATACCTAGAACAGGACAGTAGGAAGATCAGAGTGTGATTCTCTCCTCAAAGGAATAGTGGAGGAATAAAAGGCAGGGGGATTTAAACGCCACTATCTAACTTTTGATATTAGTAATTAAAGTCTCAGGAAGGCGAGGCGCAGTGGCTCAGGTCTGTAATCCTAGCACTCTGGGAGGCCACGGTGGGTGGATTGCTTGAGCTCACAAGTTCCAGACCAGCTCTGAGCAAGATGGAGACCCTGTCCCTACTAAAAAATAGAAAAACTAGCCAGGTGTTGTGGCGGGCACCTGTAGTCCCAGCTACTCGGGAGCCTGAGGCAAGAGGATTGTTCAAGCTCCAGAGTTTGAGGTTGCTATGAGCTACAACACCACGACACTCTACCCAAGGCAACAAAGTAGGACTCTGTTTCAAAAAAAAATATTCTTGGGAATATTTGTGGGCCTCCTTTGACTCTGCACAATGGAAACAAGCAGCTACCCACTGCCCACCCCACCCCGTGGGCCATGTGCCTTGCAGTGCTCTCGTACTCTCTCGCTCCTCTGTTCTTTTCTTCCTCCTGTAAATTGTGTGTGAATTAACCTTATCAGAAAATGGAAGCTCCTTAAAGTTGGGAGTCTTCTTTTCACAGATTGCTAGTCACACTCAAGTGGACATTGTAGCTTATTGGGATATTTTGATGGCAGAAAGTGGGTTCCCATGACCTGGATTCTAAAAGCAGTAGATTTTGGCCAGCTTTGGCCCATATTTGGATAATATTAACTTTATTTTCTGAATCTTAATATTGTTTAAAAAATTATTCATCCTACTTATGAAATGGCAAAGTAGACTTTACTTAGGACTGTTGAGATAATGCAGTGGAACCTGTGCTATAAGAGCATCCCTGTGGTGGTCCTATTTACTATTGCCTGTCTACCATGGCCAGGCCACTGGCTTCTGCCCAGGTAAAAACCCAACGATATAGGGGTTTTTACCATTGTTTAATTCTTCTATCACTGCTAGAAAAACAGCATGCACATTAGCCCCCTGAGCTGATGTGTTTGTACCTTCTGAACAGGTTGTCCATTTACCTTGGCACCACCATCCATAAACCAAACAGTTCTTTGTTGGCCAGTTAAGAGGTGTTTACAGGGCCCTGTCCAAGTTACAGTATACTCTAGTAGCTTCTGACCCAGTCCAGGGTCAATCTTAGGGGAAAAGAGGCTCCCTGCTTGTGAGAGAAGACTCCTTGCATTCCTCTGGTAATAAGATGCAGCAGAAACATTTCCATGTCATTACGGAGTTCTTCTGGGTACTGCCCCCTGTCAGTGTTTTTCCATCATCACCTAGGGTATTCTGAATATTTCAAGTTTCAAAATTATTTTATGTCCTTAAGTCACAGAGACCCTTTCAGTTAATATTTGATAGCAAGCTAGTAATTGCCCCTGAGATGGAAATTCCCTAGTCCAATACTGCAGTAGTTGTCACTGGGAGGCACTCACAGACTTTTGACGTAAGCCTACTCTGCACCCCACATAGAGCTATCACACTCCAGCTTCCGTTCTATGCCATGTGAGCTCAGGCAGTCTTATTTACTTCCAGCTAGCATGTCCAGTTAATACTGCTGGAATGGTGGGTTTACACATCTTCTGTTTTACCATACTAGGTAGGGGAAGTGTTCCCTAATCAAATATAATATTTATTGCCACAAAACATTTAGGTAGTCTGGTGAGGTGGCTCACACCTGTAATCCTAGCACTCTGAGAGGCCGAGGCAGGTGGATTGCCAGCAGGAGTTCAAGACCAGCCTGGACAACATAGCAAGACCCTGTATCTACAGTATATATATGTGTGTGTGTGTGTGTGTGTGTGTGTGTATATATTTTCTTTTTTTTTTTTAAGCTGGGCATGGTCACGTGTACTTGTGGTCACAGCTACACAAGTACACGTGACCATGTGTACTTGTGTACTGTGGGAGGCTGGGGTAGGAGGATCATTTGAGCTCAGGAGTTACAGGTTGAAGTAAGCTATGATTACACCCCTATTTTCCAGTCTGGGTGACAAAGGGAAGCCCTGTCTCAAAAACAAAAAACCTTATTTAATCTCATCAATGTCTGTTTTATTTGCTCAATTTTTTTATAACCACTAAAAAAATTTCCACCCTTGACTCTCCCCTCAGCATCTCCACATTCTTATTAATGAATTTGGTGTGTTTTCATTAGCATCTGTAAGATGAGAGGAGGCTGAGACAGCAGATTTGATCAGGCTCCAGACTGTTCAGTTCTGCAGCAGTAAAGTTACATAAGTACCCATGTAAAAGGAGCCTCTTTAACCACAGCATTTGCCCTGAGTAACAGGCATATTCAGTTGGTGAATATTCCAGTTATCGTAAAGCCAGTCCCACATGGCTTTCATACAAAGCTGCTTCATCTGGGCATTCATGGGAATAATCAGTCAGTTGCTCTCTTGAGAGTAAACGGAACTTATAGTAGTTTTTATTCAGTCCTTGAGTCTAGCAGTACCATTAGAAATAACCTGCTGTGTGTCTTGGTCCCATACATCTATCTCCATAGTGAGCTGGATCCTGTGTCAGCCCAAGCACGTTCTTCCATTCTGCAGCATTTAAAAGCAAAGGTACTGTCTCTGAATTAGTTACTCTTGTAAGGATTTTTCAGGAAGCTGATGCTAGTCATCCACAAAATCACACAACTTCACACTGTATCCCCTGTTTTCTGTAGTTTCTTGGTTTTGCCCTTTTCCTGTGTGTACTTTTTGGTGACCAGAGATCTTGGGCTTTTCTTTGTTGTTTCTACATAATTTTTCCCTTTGGACCTGGCTTTGAGGCTGATAGTCAAGGTCAGACCAGCTGAAATCTGAGCTTGGTCCAGCATCAGGTTCTAAACCAGCACTCTCAATTTCATTTGTTTTATTAATTTCTACTTTTGGTTTTATTTTTCTTTCTATTTCCTTTGGTCTATTAAACCTTTCTCTTTCTTCCTCCCTGATATCAAAATCTTAAGCATTTGAGTCTTATAATAATCTGGTATTTTCATTACCATGCAGTTATGAAAAATTTTAAATTTTCATTTATTTTGGCCATTTGTCTTTTTTTCTGAATTGATCAAAATTTATTTCTCATTGCAATATTTTTTTCTTAAGTTAGTTTAGATGTTATATTGCTGTTTCTCTTTTTTTGTGGTAAATTTTGAGATTTTTAACATGACCACTTAGTCTTAATATTATGTTAATAAAAATCTGTAGACACTGTAAAATGTTTTAACTTCAGTCACCTTTATTACGGCTTGCTTGTTATGGTTGTTCAGAGTTTTAGTGATCCCTCAATTTAGACATTTTAATTTTATATATTTGGTTTTGTTTAAGTTTACCCACAGCTACCGTTTTTTGAAAATTCACATTTTACTTAATATCAATGCTATGTCTTCTGGAATCAGTCTACTTCTTCTTAAAGTGCATCCTTAGAAATTCCTTTCCTGAGGAGGCTTTCTCTATTTGATTTTGTTCATCTGAAAATGTTTTTCTTTCAAACAATAGTTTCATTGGATCTTAAGTTGTAGGTTAAGCTTTTTTTTTTTTTCTGTTAATACTCTGAGGATAATATCTTCTAGTTTCCAACATGGCTGTTGAGAAGTCAACAATCACAGTCACCCTTATCATTCATTGGCCAGAAGTCTGTCTTTTCACTTTGATTATATGTAAGATTTTCTGTCTCGTGGTCCTGTATTTTAACTGTGTTTTGTCTGAATAAGGCCTTCTTTATTTGTTCTCCTTGTGAGCCGTTGTGTTTCCTGAAATATGAGTTTAGTGTGCTTTACAAATGTGGGGGGATTCTCAATTATCTTTCTAAACATTGCTTCCAGCAGTCCCAACTTCTGTGGGGCCTGCTCAGCATCCCCAGGCCTGCTGGGCTGTCTGTGCAGCCCTCTGGCTCTGAAGCTGTGGTAGTCAACTGGTAGAGTTGCTATTTGCTCATGGTGGGCACTTGTGGACCTTCCTTGTGCCAGGCAGGATCTGAAGCTGTTGCTGTTCAGGCAGCCTGAGTTGGTAATGGTGGCCAAACTACTGAGAAGGAGCCAGAGTTGCAGGAGACTGAGTACTTTGCAGAATGGTGAAAACAAAGATTTAAGGAAACTTGCAGAGAATGAAATAACTTCATCTCAAAAAGAAATACTCAGGGGCGGCGCCTGTGGCTCAGTGAGTAGGGCACCGACTTCATATACCGAGGGTGGTGGGTTCAAACCTGGCGTCAGCTGAACTGCAACAGAAAATAGCCGGGCGTTGTGGCAGGCACCTGTAGTCCCAGCTACTTGGGAGGCTGAGGCAAGAGAATCGCCTAAGCTCAAGAGCTGGAGATTGCTGTGAGCTGTGATGCCATGGCACTCTATCGAGGGTGATGAAGTGAGACTCTGTCTCTTAAAAAAAAAAGAAAGAAAGAAAGAAAGAAAGAAATACTCAGTTGAAGCATCAGATTATTTTACTTTTAGTTCCCTTAGAAGAAACAGATGAAAACAGTTTGATCCTGGAAGTAACCTTAGGCACGCATCTTGCCAGCACTGGGGTGGAGGTTCAGAAGGCTGTAAGCACATGAAATGCAAAGGAGGTGTGCACAGGGTACAATAGTGCCAAAGGCTGAGAAACAAGGCCACATCCATCCTAGCACTGTGACTGCACCGATAGTTCTCCAGCCTACTAGTGACTAACGCTAAAGATTGAGGAATTGACACTAAGTGAGCCAGTAGAGCTGGGAATGGGGGGGCAGCATGTAAATAACCTTGGGCAGTGCTGTATGGAAAAATTCATCTTTCAACAGGAAGAAAGGATGAGAAAGAAAAAGTATTTCTTGATAATAAATACAGATTTTTTGTTAAAACTCCTTAATTCTTATAACACTCTAAATAAACATTACTTCCATCCATCTTTTTTGTCCTCCTCAAATTCTTAATTAAACATTTTAATCTCTCTTGCTTAATCTTCCATATCTCTCAACTTCTTTTTCTATTGCATTATCTGTGTTTTGCATTCTGGGTAATTTCTCCATATCTGTCTCCCAGTTTATTAATTCTCTTTTTACCTGTGTTTAATCTGTAGTGAGCCCTTTCTCTGGCATTTTTTGGTCATAGTAAAGTTTATTACAAAAACATGCAAGCATATATAAGTTGGTAACTCAGGTGAAGTGGTATGGCACTTTTCGTTGGTGTCACACTCACTGCGGGCTAGGGTCAAATCCTCCTTGGGGCTTACAGTCTGTGCTGGTGCTTCAGGGGCTGCCAGAGTTTATGACCTTCATTCTGTAGTGCTGTAGGGCGATATCTGAGATGACTTCTGTGCAGGTAAGGAAGAGAGCCAAACTATGTGTGGATCTGAGACCTCAAAGCCAGCATGGTTTAAATAATAACCAGGGACTGCAACCAGGGTCATAGTTGTGTGATCCTCCAGCTGCACCAGGAAGTTCACTGGAGGTGTGCTAGACACCGGCAGAGCATACACTTCGCTAGACACAGTGCCTGTTCTGAGCTGCCATGGTTACTGCACAACCAGTCACAGCTCTAGACCTTGACCCCTCTGTGGATGGTATTCTCTCTGGTGGTGCTGGTGGACAGCATGGCAGGGTCTGAAACTTGGGGTCTGTGCCAGAGCCACTGTTACATGAATTTTGGGGCTATATGGTTTCTTGTATAACATAATTGAGCATAATTTTTTTTTAGTGTCTAAAAAGTTTTATATGCTTTAGATGTGAGCATATTAATTTGTCAATACATTTATTGGCCACTCTCCATGTAGTAGGCCCTATGTTAAAAAGACAGCCATTGCTCTCTAGAAAGTGATGGTACATTAGGGAAAAGTGACACACAAACATAATTATAATAGAATTATAATAGTTTTAGTGAGATGAATAATTGCTGTGTTGGAAATAAAGATGGGTATTATTGAAGCATGTGGAGGGGACTCCAGTGATAATGAGTGTTAGGAAAGGCTTTCCGAAGAACAGTTGCCTGAGGAATAAGTGGAACTTAACTGAGCAGTGCAAGGGGAAGGGACATTCTGGATAGAGGAAAAGTATATATGGAAACAAGGACCTATGAAAATATGTCCCATTCAGCGAAATAACTGCAAGCAGTGACGTGACTGTATATTGGGTGGTGGTAAGGAGTGAGGCAGACAACGGCCAAATCATGAAGAGCCTTGTATGCCATTCTGACACTTATCTTAAATATTAAAATAGTCTTGTTACACATTCATCATTTTGAGTATCAATGAAAAAAGACTTTCTCAAAATACTTAAATTTTCTTTCTTTCTTTCTCTCTCTCTCTTTTTTTTTTTTTTCTGTTTTTGGCTGGGGCCAGGTTTGAACCTACCACCTCCCATATATGGGGCCGGCACCCTACTCCTTGAGCCACAGGCACCACCCTTAAATTTTTTAAAAACATGCTTAAAGGGTGGCGCTGTGACTCAGCGAGTAGGGCATATGGGCTCCAGATAGCAGGGTGGCGGGTCCAAACCAGGCCCTGGCCAAACTGCAACAAAAAATAGCTGGGCATTGTGGGCGGGCACCTGTAGTCCCAGGTACTCGGGAGGCTGAGACAAGAGCTGGAGGTTGCTGTGAGCTGTGATGCCACAACACTCTACTGATAGCGACAAAGTGAGACTCTGTCTCTTACAAAAAAAAAAAAGTGCTTAAAGAAGAAACCTTTTCATTCTTGGGTCAATTAAAAAGAATTGTCTTATTTCTGCTAAGTAATTTTATTATTAAAATGTGTGTGATATTTCCAATTTTGAAGAGTGTAGAACTGGAAAGAATAGATGTATAATACCCACAACCAATGGGCAGAATTATGGTGAAGGAAAATAAACTATGTATAGCAAGCAGTCAGTAGAAGGGAAGAAAATGTGTACTTTTTTTTTTCTTCATTTCCCAAGGTGGTATTTTTCGTAATCAAAACAAGAAAACAGCCCAAGTAAAAAATTTTATATTTTCTAAGAGATTGAACATTTTCTCCACCAATGATAAAGTAACCCAGCTGCTAGAGACTTGATTTGTGTGCTTAAAACCCTGTGCCTTTCAGCCTAGATCCAATCAAGAGGCAGAGAAACCCCCGTAACTTAAACAGAGGAATGTAATATGAAAGGGGGGGTGGGGGGTGGTTTCTACTTCCCAAGGCTGGAGTTCACACTCTATTGAAGAAATTGTAGTTGCAAAGTATAGAGAAGATCAGTGGGTTACCTGGGCCAGAGCTGGTCCTCAGTCACCAGGCAAGCAGAAAACAAACCTCTGAAGCACAAGTGAGCTTCAGCTAGTGAGCGAGCACACAAAAGTGGGAGCACCACTGTGAGTGTGGGTCTGAGTGTGCAGTGTCTAGAGAGGGCTATGGGATAGTGGCCATTGGGCTCCATTGCTGAAGGACAGCTCACTCTTGGGCATGTGGCTGGACCAGAGGTCCTCACTTATTGCCACCACTGATCAACAGTGTAACACTAGCAAGAACAAGCAGAACACCACCACATGGTTGCGTGGAACCAAGAAGAGAAGCCCCTTCTCTTGCAGTGTCTCTCCAGTGCCTTCTACTGGCAAAGCTTAACATTGCGCCCACTGTCAAAGAAAATGCGGTAAGTGGATTTGGAGCTGAAAGACAATGAATGAATAACTATCACAGGATTTGAGTGCTTAAAACTCTGAGCCTTTCACCTGTGTCTGGCTTATAATTAAGAAAGAAGTAAAAAAGCAGACTCTGATGTCTAGAAACTGATATGGCTGTCAGAGTAATCTCACTGTTACTACAAACGGAGGTGATGTTCACAACCAAGCCATGTCGTTCTTGTGGGACATTGCATCACAAGAACATCAACAAGATCACCGTGTAACCCATGAAACATCAGACCTCCTCTTCTCTCATTAAATTATTAATTTCTGCTTCCTAACCAATTACAGTTTTATTCCCCCTTTGGTCTACCCACATTAGAGGTCAGATTCACTGCCATACCAAGTCATAGAACTGCCCTGATTTCTGACAGCTCCCAATGCAAAGCAAGTCTTTGTTTCCTTGGACTTCCCTAAATCATCCACCCAAAGCTAAAATCCTATAGTAAGTTCTTTCTTTACTAAAACATTATACAGTTCCCCAAGGTGTGCTTTCTCCCTCAGTATAATGAATAATAAACCCAACTTGTTAAGTATGATTCTGCCTGTGAATTGGCACTGCACCCTGGGCAACATAATGGACCAGTTTCTTTAAAAAAAAAAAAAAAAAAAGAACTTTACATTTTTAATGTGGAAAGAGTAAAATGTTAAGATGTGACTTTTAAAATAAGAGTTCTGATCCCTACAAAGTCTACTAATGCACAGTTAGAATGAATCATTTAGTAACAATTCTCAGCATGATGAGTAATAACCATGGCTTAGTAAATGGATATTTGGATTTTTCTTATAATATGCCTGGGCATGCACATAACTAACTGACTATATTCATCTAGGGATTCATATAGAATCTCTGAAGAAATGTAATTTTTTGGTGAATAGTTTCTTGTTTGAGTTGTTACCATTGTCAATTACTGAGAAACTAGTTCTTTAATTTCATGTGGATAAAATCTAAGCATGTCTATTTAAGTTATGGACCTCTAGCAAAATTATATATTCTTACCCACCAGAATATTCAGAAATATTGTTTGAGCCCTTTTTTTTTTTTTTTTTTTTATAGAGACAGAGCCTCACTTTATGGCCCTTTGGTAGGGTGCCGTGGCATCACACAGCTCATAGCAACCTCCAGCTCTTGGGCTTAAGCAATTCTCTTGCCTCAGCCTCCCGAGTAGCTGGGACTACAGGCGCCGGCCACAATGCCCAGCTATTTTTTTGTTGCAGTTTGGCCGGGGCTGGGTTTGAACCCGCCACCTTCGGCATATGGGGCCGGCGCCCTACTCACTGAGCCACAGGCGCTGCCCATGAGCCTTTTTTTAAAATGCCAGATACTGTGTTAAATACTGAAGTTACAGAAATAAAAAAGACCCTAATCCTTGGTTGAAATGGAGGCCACAGAGTAGAATTTAAAGACATTTCTTTGGATTTGGTCTTTTTATAGTTAATTATCAACCTGTCTTCTTACTCTTGATTGTTTGTGTTTTGTTAGGATTCTGTTGAACATAAGAGGAGAACAATGTAACATTTAGTAACACCAGTAAATTTGGTCAGTAAATTTTCTTTTTCTGTGAGACAGTCTCACTCTGTCACCCTGGGTAGAGTGCAGTGGCATCATAGCTCACAGCAACCTCAAACTCTTAGACTTAAGCATTCCTCTTGCTTCAGCCACTTAAGTAGCTGGAACTACAGAAGTGCCCCACAATGCCCAGCTGATTTTTCTATTTTTAGTAGTGATGGGGTCTCACTCTTGCTCCAGCTAGTCTCAAACTCCTCAAGTGATCCAACCACTTTGGCGTCTCAGAGTCCTAGAATTACAGGCGTGAGCCACTGCACCTGGCCTAAAATGTAAGTCTTAATAATCAAATAATGAAAAATTTAAGTATCCTTGGGCTATAGATAGCTGATGATTCATTGCCAGAATTCCACTGTAAACTATTAAAGGAAGTCATTTAAAAATTATAAAAGGAGGCTGGGTGAGGTGGCTCATGCCTGTAATCCCAGCAGTTTGGGAGGCTAATGCAGGAGGACCTTCAGGCCAGGAGTTCAAGGCCAGCCTGGGCAATATAGCAAGAGCCCATCTCTTAAAAAAAATAGGAAAGTTAGCTGGGCATAGTGGCCTGCACCTGTGGTCCTAACTATGCAGGAAGGTAAGGCAGGAGGATTGCCTGAGGATAGGAATTTGAGGTTACAATGACCTATGATTCGGCCACTATAATCCAGTTTAGGTGACAGAGCAAAACACCCTGTCTCAAAAAGAAAAAAAAATTATAAAATGACACAACCAGTTTTAAATGGCAAACATTCTGTTTATGCTTGGTTAAGTGTTCTTTGAGTTGATGTGAACCAAGTAACATCTGAGCATGTTCCTTAACCTTTTAAAAAAGATTCCCCCCTAGGGCGGCGCCTGTGGCTCAGTGAGTAAGGTGCTGCCCCCATATACTGAGAGTGGTGGGTTTGAACCGGCCCTGGCCAAACTGCAACAAAAAATAGCTGGGTATTGTGGGCACCTGTAGTCCCAGCTACTTGGGAGGCTGAGGCAAAAGAATCTCTTAAGCCCAAGAGTTGGAGGTTGCTGTGAGCTATAACGCCATGGCACTCTACCCAGGGTGACAGCTTGAGACTCTGTCTTCCCAAAAAAAAAGAAGATTTCCCCAGATTTTACTTATATTTGTAAACGCTGTGAGTGTATTTTACAAGTCTAGAATTTCTTAAATTCAATTCTCAAATTCAAAAAAATACTCAAAAGCAAAACTGCTTTTGTCATTCATTTGTTAGTAAAACCAGACCTGAACCAAATGACCTATTCCTATTCTTTGATTACATGTATCTGTCCTATAGAGACACTTGATGGTTTGCTGCAAGAATACTAAATTGTATTTGGTTATGGGGTGCTGCCCTAGTTAGTTCATGTATGTAGTATGTGTACCATATTACTTTTCTGATTAAAACGTCTGAATTCTAAAACATGGCTGCCTCCAAAGCTTAAATAAAGATTATTGACAAATGTTTAGCATCCATGGGAGAGTGCTTTAAAAAACCACTTTCTTATTGAGGACAGTTTTTAAATTCTGATAAATTAGTTCCTGTAAACAAAACACAGCAAAAACAAACCAATCTTTAATTTTAAAGATTATTTAAATAAATAATTTTATTTATTTTAAATAAATAACCAATCTTTATTTTTTGAGACACAGTCTCAAGCCGTCAGTGCTATGGTGTCATTATAGCTTACAGCAACCTCCAACTCTTGGTCTCAAGCGATCCTCTTGCCTGAGTTTTTCTATTTTTTTAGAGACATGATTTCGCTCTTGCTCAGACTGTTCTCAAACTCCTGAGCTCAAGCAGTCCACCCATCTCAGCCTCCCAGCGAGCTAGGATTACAGGTGTGAGCCACCACGCCTGACCTAGATCAGTGTTTTTCAACCTTTTTTTTTTTTAATCTCAGTGCACAATTGAACCTATAGTTAAACTTCCACGGCACACTTAAATTATGTTTAAATTATGTTTTTAAAAAAAGAGAATATACTTACTGTGCTTTGAACTTTTTTTGAAAATAATCTAATTAGTGATCTTTAAAAATTTGCAAGGCGCCCTGGTTGAAAGTCACTGGGTTAGATACAGGTAGTGTGGGGTGGTGCCCGTGGCTCAAAGGAGTAGGGCACTGGTCCCATATGCCAGAGGTGGTGGGTTCAAATCCAGCCCCAGTTAAAAAAAAAAAAAAAAAGATACAGGTAGTGTGACTATTCATGCATCTTGTATGTTTGCTTTCTTGTACCCACAAAATGAAGGCTGAAATATAATCAGCTAACCAAAGGCTTGTAGCCATGTTGTACAAGAAAAAAGGAGTCCCTGAATTAGAGATTGTATGAGTGTGCATGTATATAAAATCCATCAGTAACAATACACAGTATCTTGTGCATGTCAGTGGGATAAGTGCCCAGAGCAACTTTATTAGTTCTTGATTCCTCCAAGGAATTATTGCAAGGGAATGTAAATACACATACTAGTGATTTTTAACAAAAAAGAATATGATGTTTCCCCCCCATCCTCAGCCCCTTAAAACCATTCAAATGAAACCATTTAATTCTGGTGAAATAGAACTGATCTATTTTCTGCATGATCATAATGAAACAATTCAACAGAACTTTTTTTTCTTGAAACAGGTATTTTCAAGGTTGTTGCAGTGATTATCATATTTTTACTTGGACTCTTTCCCTCCCCTTTTCCTTGTTCTGTGCAGATTATCAGCGCCTGATGACTGTGGCGGAAGGCATCACCACCCTTTTGTTCCCATTTCAGTGGCAGCATGTGTATGTACCCATCCTCCCTGCTTCTCTGCTACATTTTCTTGATGCTCCTGTCCCTTATCTGATGGGCCTTCAGTCAAAGGAAGGAACTGACCGTTCTAAACTAGAACTTCCTCAAGAGGTAAAACTTAAAATGAATCATGAAGCATTTGCTGTTTGTTGATTTAGGTCAAGACTAGTTTTGTTAGAAAACATTATCTTTGTCCAACTTGTGTCTCTTTCATTGTACCGAGTCTCCCAAGTAGAGCGCCAGGGCCAAAAAATGCAGACTGTGACTCCTGATGGCTTCTACCACATAGTCATTAATTAAACATGGTTCAAAACAGGACAATGGCAAATTTTCACAACTATACATTTGTGAAGACAGAGTGATAGTAGCATGATATCATTGCTTTATTATTCTAATGACATTTCATTTCTTTTCCTCATAAGTTTTGTTTTTAAGCAACATGGCTCATTTTTTAACATCCTTTAAAATCATTGGGTGAATTTTATTTTTTGACCTCTAGCAATGAAAAACAATGTCTTTCAGCAAACTAGAGATAGCAAATACTCTAGGAAAATAGCAAATACTCCCGTATTCTTTGTTTTCAGACATAAGATCAGTTAGCAACCTATTCTAAATACCAACTTGGCTTGGCAGATGAGAATAAAATTGTAACCCCTTGCTTTTGTAATATCTTGAAATGACTATACTTTCTGTGTGTTGTATTTTCAAATGTTGTTTAAGAAGAAAATTAGCAAGAATTCTTGAAATCATTTTGAACCTAATTTTTAGCTATGTTTAACGGCACTCAGAATATAAAGCCTTTGAAATGAAATAATGATGAGAGTTTATGAAAAAACATGCAGCGGTTAATTACATTAAGTTGTTTATTTAATTAACATCTTAATAAAATCTCAGTGAATGCTGAATTTCACTCTTTTCTTTTTCTTTTTTTTTTTTTTTAAAGACCAAGTCTTGCTCTGTTGCCCAGGCTAGACTGTAGTGGCACCATAGCTCACTATCACCTTAAACTGGCCTCATGCAATCCTCGCACGTTGGCCTTCCAGGGTGCTTGGATTATAGGTATGAGCCACCACTCCTGGCGCCTGAGCTTCACTTTTATATGTTCTTACTTTCCATAGAGACTCTCATTTTAATAAGTGTATTTAAAATAACTCACTAAGGCTTGGTACCTATAGCACAGTGTCTAGAGCGCCGGCCACATACACTGGGGCTGGCCTGTTTGAACCAGCTTAGGCCTGCCAAACAACAATAACAACTACAACAACAACAACAACAAAGTAGCCAGGCGTTGTGGCGGGTGCCTGTAGTCTCAGCTACTTGGGAGGCCAAGGCAAGAGAATTGCTTAAGCCCAAGAGTTTGAGGTTGCCGCGAGCTGTGATGCCATGTCACTGTACCAAGGGCACCATAGTGAGACTCTGTCTCAAAAAAATAAAAATAAATAAATAAATAAAAATAAAATGAAATAACTCACTAAGCCACAGCCATTTTACCCCGTAATAATACCTATAATCATCTATTGCAGTAGTTCTCAACCTTTCCTAATGCCACGGCCCTTTAATGCAGTTCCTGTGGATCGTGACCCACAGGTTGAGAACCACTGATCTGTTGCTTCTAATGACCGTATCCTCCCCCAAATAACATTTTTGTTTAGGAGAAAATAGCTTAGCTGCATATCATATAAAATACACATATGAAGTGTCTTGTTCTTTTTGGGCTTGTGCATGTTCTCTGCTTTTTCCTCCCTATTTTACCTCTTTATACCTTGAATTTTCTTGTTTTCTCTTTTATTAAATTAATCTAGCATTTTATTAGCTCAAAGAAGTACATTCTTCAAATTTTCAAAGAAATGAGCTAGCCAGTGCATTTTGTTTTGAAGACTTAAACAATGACATATTTTAGTTTCTCATATGTTAACCAAGTGATATAAGGATAGTTCATTTAGATGTATAAGTATTTCCTTTCCATTTTTGTATAAGTAACACTGAGAAATTTTTAAATGTCATCTTGGTATATTCATAGTTAGAAATTTTTCTGTCTCTGCATGTATTCTCTGATTCTGAAGATAAAGATTCTAAAAACTTATATAATATCTGCAGTTTTCTGATTTTTCAGTGATGAGTACAGCACTGCTTGGTAAATATCTTCATACATATATCTACTCATAGAGTAGAATGATAGAAATAACCTGAATCAGCTGTGAAAATAGCAGTATCTCCATGGAAAAATTATAAATTAGTGCATCATTAATTTAGAAGAAAAGGGTAACAGTATATCACTTCACTCTAGTGATAGTGAAGTGACAAAATAATCTGCAATGAAATGAAATAATCTGCTTCACGTAATTTTTGAGAGTAATTTTAAAAAATGACTTAAATGCACACCCTAGTAATGCTTCTCTGTCTCTTTCCCTGAAAACTGTAAAATAAAATAATAGCTGAAAATAGTGACAAGTCTTCTAAAAATAGTTATAAAAACAACAAGTTTATGAAATGATTATTTTAAGAGGGTATGATTTTAGTTGTTAGCTAGCTAATGTAACTACAGAGGCTTATCATTAACCACCCACTCACTATCCCTGTGATTCCAAAACAATAGCTATAAGTAGCCATTTGAGTACTGGTTTTTAGGGAGTGGGGGTGGAAAGGCATGGCACTGAAGATTAATTCCATAGAGGGGTACCTCATTTTCACCCTTTCTTGCTCATCTTTACAGTGAGTAATAGACAAAAAAATCAAGAGAAGAACGGAAACAGAACTGCTTTTTCTCTTTTTTGAGAGGGAGGAGGGTTGGTTTTGGTCATTTCTTGCCCTGAGATTCTGAGGGAGTATTTTAAATATTCTCCTCTGGCTTACCTTCACACTGGCATAACTTGAGACACTGACAAGCTAGATCACTCACTGAACATGACGAGAGCTGCCTTAAACTCACACTCCTGGATACTCCCTGCTCCTGCCTACAGTTTTGAGATTCCGCCAGATAACTGTCTCCTCAGAACTTACTCGTTTATTCACCAATTAATTTCATGCACTATTTGTGTAGGATATAATGTTAGACATCAAGGTAAGAGGTGATTTCTGCTTTTCAAAAAAAGTCATTTTCAAATGTCAGTAGCACAGGTTTAAAAAAACAGAATGAATGAACAGGGGACATACAGGGACTATACAGAAGATACCAGAATGGCTTTCAGGGTAGGGATGATGGAAAGCTTCATGGCAGAAGAGATGATTAAGCCTCTGTTCTCTTACTTTGATGGAACTTTTGTTCTTAATTGGATGTAATTACATATTATGAAGGCTTCTGGGCAGTATCGAGCGATAGAAATACTTAGTTGTAAAACAAAGTTAGATTGGGGTATTGAGTAAATTTATTATCATGTATATTATACTTAAGCTCTCCTGATAACTATTTTTAAAATTCAGTGGTGTCAAAAGTAAGGAAGCAACTTGTCAGAATGACCTGTTGTACAGAGTTCTTATTTGTTTTGGAGAAAGGGCTTCTTGGTTTTCTTCAATAAATTTACATAAAACTGGTTTGGCGCCTGTAGCTCAGCGGCTGGGGTGCAGGCCACATACACCAGAGCTGGTGGGTTTGAACCCAACCTGAACCTGCCAAACAACAACAACTACAACAACAACCAAAAAATAGCCAGGCATTGTGGCGGGCGCCTGTGGTCCCAGCCGCTTGAGGGGCTGAAGCATGAGAATTGCTTAAGCCCAAGATTTTGAGGTTGCTGTGAGCTGCGATGGCACTGCATTCTACCAAGGGCGGCATAGTGAGACTCCGTATTGAAAAAAATTTACATAAAACAAATTTGTACTTCCTGTTTCTACTTTGTGATAAAGCACCAACTTGGACCATTCATTCTAAGCAGACATAGGAGAGTATTAAGAGACTTTTGTGGGCGGCACCTGTGGCTCAGTGAGTAGGGCACCAGCCCCGTATACCGAGGGTGGCGGGTTCAAACCCAGCCCCGGCCAAACTGCAACAACAAAAAATAGCCCGGTGTTATAGCGGGCGCCTGTGGTCCCCGTTACTTGGGAGGCTGATGCAAGAGAATCACCTAAGCCCGAGAGCTGGAGGTTGCTGTGAGCTGTGATGCTACAGCCCTCTACCCAGGGTGACAAAGTAAAACTCTATCTCAAAAAAGAAAAAAGAGAGAATTTTGTGGGATCATAGAGACAGGCCAGTAGCTGTGGTGCTGGAACTCCTACCTCACAGTGTGCTATCAGTTCAACAGTGATTTTATTAGTAATAACAAGCTTTAAAATTTCAGAAAATACACCATTTTCTTTCTTCATAGGAGGAGGAGAGGGGTAAAAAAGGATACCAGGAAGTTATTAACGGAGGAGACAGTACAAAATCTAAGTGGTAGGAGGTTACTAGTTTACATTCAGACTAATAAGTTATTAAAGATAATGAATTATCTATTTGAATTATGATAGATAATTCAAATTATCAAATTTCTCTCATTAAACCTTTCAGTGTATCTTGAGACTGAAGACACATATATAAAGATGTGAATTTAAAGAAAGCTGTAGATAACACTACTGTCTTCAACAGGATGTGACTTCTTAGCTCTTAGTTTATTTAGAAATTACTGACAACAGAGATATAGATAGGGAAAATGGGGGGAGGCGTTCCATAGGCCCCCAGACTGAGGGGGCACATCTAGAGCAAGTGCTAGGGTGTCAGCTACTTCTTTGGGCCTCAATTTCATCATCTGCAGAATCAAAGGGCTGGATTCAAAGGTAGTACCAGGCTGTAGGAATTATTCTTGATTATTTGGCTTTGGATGGGGGGAAATCTTGTGTTTCTGTTGAGCTTAATTTGGAATTTCACAATATATATAGCTCATTGGCATCTAATATGAGGAATAGGAATTAAAGAGAAAATAAACAACTGTTTGTTTTCACCTTAACCTTGCCATTCCTTATCAGAGGGACAGTATGAATGCTCTTTTTGGTAACCTGGAGGTAGGAGAGACAGGGAGAGAAACACAAGGCTTTGGGGAGCACAATCTTTTTCACTAACAATCTAGTTCTGATTGAGAGAGTATGGATAGTAAAGGTAAAATACTGTTTAAAGTCTACTACAATCAAGTACCTGATAAATTTCAAATCCAGAATGTAAGTCAACTTTAAAAAAAAAAAAAAGGGCAGCACCTGTGGTTCAAAGGAATAGGGCGCCAGCCCCATTTACCAGAGGTGGCAGGTTTAAACCCGGCCCCAGCCAAAAACTGCAAAAAAAAAAAATTGACTTGGCACCCATAGCTTAGCGGCTAAGGTGCCAGTCACATACACCAGAGCTGGCAGGTTCAAATCCAGCCCAGGACTGCCAAACAACAATGACAACTACAACCAAAAAAGCTGGGCATTGTGATGGGCACCTGTAGTCCCAGCTACTTGGGCGGCTGAGGAAGAGAATCGCTTAAACCCAAGAGTTTGAAGTTGCTGTGAGCTGTGAAGCCATGGCACTCTACAAGGGTGACATAG
>CAUYPK010106228.1:0-38001 GCA_963574355.1 Loris lydekkerianus
ACAAAAGAGGGAATTGTTGGGCCCTGCCATGTGCCTGAGGCCTAGTGCAACTTCCCGAGCCTGACTAGAAGTAGATCCATCGAGCTACTTCCGCGTAGCAACAACTCAGCAAGGCCCGGCCTGAAACTGCCTCTACCTAGATTCAGCCAATGTGGTACTATGCCACTGGCCTGACCCTGTCACGCACCTCTTTCTCCGCCTTCTTTCCCCGCCCCTTCTCCACAATAAAAAAATAAAATAAATAAATAAATATTAAAAAAAAAAAAAAAAAAGAAATCATGCTGTTTCTTATCCAAATACACTGGCATTCATCTTGGGGAAAATGAGGACCATTACTGGTCCCATCCTTTAAAAAAAGTTGCCCGAAGCAGTTATTAAACAAAGAATTACAAAATGAAGGATTTTAAAGATCCCTTCTACACATATTAGATAGTAATTTTATTAAATAAAGATATTTACTTTTTCCTGCTTAATCATTTATTCTGTGCAGCACTATGAATTATTTGATTTTTAATTATTTAAGACATAAAGGTCAAGAGTAGTGCATTTATCAATCTTAAAACATCAACAAATATTTTAATGCCATCTACTCCTGAGTCCACATTCAAATTGATTCATTCTTATAAGGAAATTTTTTTTTTTTTATTTCTTTTTAAGACCCAAACCAGCTTTCAGTCTAGCCAAAAACTTTACAATTGATAGTCATATGTCTCTTTTAGTCCAAAGAGGCCCTTGGTCATGATGTTGACTTCTGAAGAGTCATAAAGAGTTAGTTTTCTTATAGACTATTTCTTACTTTGAATTTGTCTGACTTCCTGTGACGTTTAACTCAATTCTCTATTGATACATTTCCTACAAGCAGCAAAAAATATCTGGAGGCTTGACTGCATTTCCGTTACACTATTGAGGATTTTATGGGTGATTTTGTGAGTGATCTATTGCATCCTGTTGTAGGCTGTTATCAGATGTCTCAGTGTGATCAGTTAGGTAAGGTGACATGGCCCACATCTCTTGGTGCAGTCTTTACAGGAGTATCACACATCTGCATTCTTACTTGCTCCTATCCTTTTTGCTTCAACTTTTCTCTGATGCCTTTAAACACGATCTTTTTTGTGTTTCACTTGGCTTTCTTCTTGTTCTTGTTAAGACCTTGGCTTTGCTGCAAGTGACTCTGTCTCACTCAGATCAGAAATCTCTCTCGTAATACGCCCTTTAATTTGTGAGCACCTCTGTGATTTCTGGCATAACTAGACATCTCCCAGTCACTTCCTACTCTTCCTTTCCCAGACTTTTTATCCTACATTTCTCTAAAAACTTCTGGCTCCTTTTCATGGTTACTGAAATACACAAAAAATGTTCATCATGGCCACCAAACTGCACATTTTCTGTTCCCCTCTTATACCTTAACTCTGACTTTAATATAATTTTTTCCTCTTTGTTTAGTTTCTGACCTGATAGTCATTTGTTTAAGCTCATACAGTACACTGAGGCACATGGTCACCAAAAGAGTCCTTTGGTAATGACCAAAGGAACTTATATAAAATTGTTCTTTGTGGTTGGAATATATTTCTCTCTTCTCCTCTTCACTTTTTCTTTCTTGGACATAAGAAAGATATTAATGTATATACATATTATATAAACATATTAATATAATATATTTGCATAATTTCAAGACTGATTAAAAGTGCTTACTGGGGATCAACCAACTAACTTAGAATACCAAACATTGATCCTCCTATGCAATACTCTCAACTCTTAGAACAACTAGTAAGCTAAATTTTATTCTAAGCATATCCTTTTTCTATTCATAGTCTTATAAATGTAATTGTGCTATAATTACTTTATTTGTGTATATATATTTATAATACACAACTGAAATTATTCCACTGTTTATATTTTTCTGTAACGTTTTTTCACTGACCATTTCATTTTTAAGTTAATTTATGTATTTTTATTAGTGTAATTTATTTTCGTTGTTGTATAGTGCTCTACTTTATAAATCTGTTACAATAAACTTATTTATTCCTTTATCAGCCAAACTTAATGCAGATAATCAATATTGATAAGAAAGATTTAATACACGTAATGAAAAATATCACAGATAATCAAATGGATTGTTAACAAAAGATCGTAAATTCTAAGAAATATTTCAGAGACAAACATTAATTTCAGTTACATAAATAGGCTCTATAGAGCAAAACATAAGTGTTTTCTCTGAACAAAGTCTGGTAATTTCCTCAGAGACTCAAAAAGAAGAGGTTTTCATCAATAAGTACTTACAATGGCATTTTAGCTCTTCCTTAAAGAGCAGAGTTGAGCATAGGCAATTCTTGATTTGTAAATAGCCACTTGAGTAGTGATGCCTCTAGAGATATTTCACCAATTTATTAGAAGTCTTTTGGAATGTGAAAACATTTTAGAACTCTTAGACTCAAGTGAGCTTAGAAAGGAAATTATTTTTCTGTGTCGATAGAAACAGCATGTGTTTCAGAAACTGAAAGACTCTTACATAAAGCCTACTTAGCACATGGATGAGCCCACAGTCCCACAGGACCTGTCAACAATGCTTCTTTGTTCACTTTCTAAAGTTGCCTAAAATTTCTACTAATGATGGCATGATACATCCTTCAATGATACAGAACTACATCAGATAGTGTAGAAGACATTAAAGACAGTGTGTAAAAGAGATCATGAAATAAGAGTACTAAATATTGAGTAGGGAGAGGTCTTGAGATGAAGAGTTTGGGGAGCAACTATACATCCTTACTGTGGTTAATTAAACAAGTTAGCTATTTTATTTAAGATTCTTGCTTTGGCAGAGAAACTTTAGTGAAAACAAGAGAAGAAAGATATTAATAAGCAGAAGACAGATAAGGAAATGAGATTTAAAAGAATGAAAAGATAAGCAACTAATGTAATATATCTCAAAGACGATCCTTCTCCAAATGGGTAAAAATGACTCTTTTGGTGACCATGTGCCTCAGTGTCATAATAGAAGACTGGCCATTCTAGAGAGGGAGAGCAGGAAATGAATGTGTATTTAAAATAAAAATCAACTTAGTAGGGCTGAGTACATTGGATGCTTTTCCTTCCTTTCTTGAGATACTTTGCTAAGAAGAATATGTTCCAGCTCCATCCATGTAAACATGAAAGAGGTAAAGTCTCCATCTTTCTTTAAGGCTGCATAATATTCCAGGGTGTACATATGAAACTAATTTATAGCTTTCATACAAAAGCTATAACCCAATTATAGCACAAGAATATGGGAAAGGGGAAAGGGAGGGAGGAGGGGGGTTGAGGAAGGGTAATTGGTGGGACTACACGGACAGTGAATCTTAGAAGGGTACAGGTGAAACTTACTAAATGCAGAATATAAATGTCTGAACACAATAACTAAGAAAATGCCATGAAGGCTATGTTAACTAGAGTGATGAAAATATTTCAAATTGTATATAAAACCAGCACATTGTACCCCATGATTGCATTAATGTACACAGCTATGATCTAATAAAAAAAAAAAAGAAAAATCAACATAAATTGTGACTCTAATACCACAAGCAATACAAAGTAAAGACAAATTTGACACAAACTTTGGTAAGATCTAAATAAATGATGAACATCTTAATGAAATGCTTGATTTTGTGATATGCCGATTATTGATACGGCAAATTATGTGATATGCTAAATATTGATATTATGTCTGAATTTAAAATAAATATTTTTGGTACAAAATCAAATATGAAAATTGTATTAATATGTTTAGAACGATTGTAGTCTTGTTTCAAAGTTATCAGGAAGAAAGCACACTTTTTGACTTTAACCGTAAAACAATCAAGTCAGCCGTAAAACAACCATAAAACAATTAAGAAAATAAGACTGAATCTGAATTTTTAATTGAAACAAGAAAAAGAAATATAACTATGAATGTCTAAGAATTTTCTATTGTTTCTTTCATTCTTAAAAAGCATAATTCATGTTTAAAGTTTCAGATTTTATTTTTTTCTGGCCATATTTGCAAATATTTGGATTAAAAATATGAATAAATGAAAAGGATAACGTGAGTAAGGAAATATTGCTTAAAAAATTAAATCTGTTTTTATACATCCTGACTTAAAACAAGAATTAAAATATTAAAAGTTATATATGTCTGTGTTAGTACATTTATAGAGAGAGAGGGAGAGATGGAGCACCCAAGTGTGCTAGTAATTGCATCTGCCCAAGCATGTGATAAGAATCTTGCCTTTCATAAGGTGCCAGAGATCTGTAGTACAGATACTTTCTTAACAAGTAGGCATTTTGAGCAACTAACCATCAAATTCTGGAAAATAAATTTAATTGAGAAAAAAAAAACAAAGAGTATCTTAAAAGAATGTCTCCTATCAAGAGGTAAACAACTAAATGAGGAAGTGAGGACAGATAAGAAAGAAAGTATGGTACGCTTGTTAGAAATTTATTCCAGGCCTATTTACGTATAAATAAAACACTTCAAGCTCAGCCTAAAACATGACAATCATTTCCATTTCAGCTTCTAGCCCTAGAGGGCATGAACTCCATTCATAAAACTCCACAATCAATACACTGAAGACATGGGTGACTGTAAGAACACACAAAAATAAAAAATAAAAAGAAGCCTACCTTAGAAAGTTTTGTTTCAAATGTTTTAAATAAATAGTTTATTCATTTATCTATCAGGCCCTACAGAAAGGGGAGAAGGAAGTTAAGTCTTGGGGGCACGTTGTGGGAAGTACATGGTGAGTATGTAAGACTCACACACATGATTTAAAACACAACCTAAGGACAGACTGACAAAAAAAGTGAAACATATGAGGTATAATTATAAATGAAATTAGAAAGATCATTGCATTTTCTTTACATAAAGAGAAGACCAGTAGTAGAAATAACGAAGCCAATATTCTCTAACTGCTACAACGACACTTATAAGAGGCAATGCTTTTAACAGCATCATTAACTTGTTTTTTAGTAATTGAGTCCTTAGTTAGTAATTACTACTCTTATAAAAAAAGAGTGTAAATTAATTATAGAATTCAGTAAATAAATGTAATTTACCACATCTTAACTTTTTTTTTTTTTGTAATTTTCTCAGATGTAGAAAATAGACCTGACTTTGGCACATGGAAAATAGGCACCAACTTATAAAAATCAGAGTGAAATAGAAGAGAATCCTCTTGCTTACTCCTACTTACTCTGTCTCATAAAGAAATTATAAAGCAATGAATTTAAAATGGGTCAGATGAAAACCATTTAAACTGTAATATATATAATCAATTCAAGTAAGTTAGTGCTACAGGCTTATTGAGACAAATCCTTTATCAAGATATAATGCACTAATAAGAATAGAATGTGCAGTTACTGTGGATAATGCCTCGAAGACAGTGTAATTTTACTTTATGACGTTACTACCATCAACACTATTCCCTCTGCCCACTGGGCACACACTACAGCTATAAAAAAAATGGCAGGGCGAGGGATTTATCTAAATGTGAATACAACTTCCAAGAATTTGCCATCTAGAGACATGCAAATCATTTCCTTGCAATTATAAATAGTATTTCCATACGAATTAAGTTTCTAGGATGCATCAGTCTTCTCAAGATTTTTCCTTTGCATTTTATGAAAGTAGCTTTGCAGAGGGCTTTCTGGTCTGATTATATAACTTTTTTCCCCAAAAAAATATAACTAAGAAAAATCCAAAATTCTGATGCACTGTTGCCTGCCTTATATGTCATGCAATAGGATTACATTTAAGATCTTAGGTAAAACAACATACAAAAAAGCTTTATTAAACGGTCTGCTTATGCTGAGCAGAATTGTAAATAACTCATGACAAGTTTGGGAAATTGAATTTGATAAAACCACTAGGATGAGGCCATGTAATAATGCAGCATTATAAGATTTGATTAATAATTCTTTCTAGAAGTGTAAATTCATTCTTAGTAATTTGACAAAAAGTCTGTTCTGGATGTGTGAGTTATACAACGCTTTCTAGAAAGAACCATAATATTTGTGTGAATTACCATCCATATTTTCTGTGATAAGAAGTAGAACTTCCTCTCTCAGTCCTTCGTGGATACTTTGGGTGGTTCAAAGTGAAGCACACCAGGAGGTGCTTTATCTTCTTTGCTTCAATTCAGAAAATTAAATTTTGCCTTAATGAAATGTGACCTATTAACTCAAATTATTTACTTAGGATTATAAGGACACAGGCCCTTCTCAAAGCTTGAAATACATCAGTCAACAAAACAGGGAGGTACAGATCTAGTGAAAATCTGCCTCGCAGGTAAGTCATGTAGTTCTATGGTCCAGGATGTGTGCTATCAAATAAGAATAAGTAAAGTCGGGTAAGAGGATCAGGGATAGGCGCTGGGGACCATCACATTGTCTTGGATGCTTACAGTGTGCTGACCAAAAAAAAAATAAATAAATAAAAAATAAAGGTGAGGCTTTCTGGGGAGCAGCTGTTCAGACAGAGAAGCAGGCAGTGCGACCCATCTGGAAGGGAGAATGTGTGTGAGGAGCGGCCACAAGGCCGCTGTGCCTGTGGCTAATGAGGATGAGGGGAGGGGAGGGGAGAACAGAGGGGTCCGAGGAGCCCCCTCCTGCGGGAAGTTACAGGCCCCGGTGAGTGCTTTGACCCTCCTGTGAGTTAAGAGGGGAGGCAGAAGAGAAGAGCAATATCTGAGCTGTGTTTTGAGAAGCTCACCTTGCTCTCTGTCGGGAATGGAATGGAGTAGCCGCAGGAGGACCAGTAGGAAGCTGATGTTGTCATGGGGCAGAGATGGTGGGTCACAGGGAAGCAGGTCAGCTGGGCAGGGATGGAGGGGGCTGCTGAGATGCCACATTCATTTGAAAGATTCTTTGGACGTTTTTAAATTTTCTTTTTAATTGGTTGAGTGTTACAAGCGAGAACAAAGAATGAAGGATGGCTCCAGCAGTTGAGACTGAACAATCATAGGAATTGACTCACTAGCAGCTGAACTGTGGAAGCTTGCGGTGGGGAATTGGAGGGAGCTCAGGCACTCAGCAGAGGTCATGTCGGGTTTGAAATATCTCTCTGGAAATGTCAAGCAGTGGGTGACACGTATGAGTTGGAAGTGAAGGAGACGCACGGGCAGAGTGTGTAATACTGAGAAGCATCAGGGAGTCCCGGTGAGGTCGAGCCACAGAGCTGGAGGAAACGTGGACTAACATATATAAGGAAGGAAAGACGTTCAGACTAAACAATGGGACATTAAGAAGTCTAGCAACCATGAAATAGACTGAGGCAACGTAACCAGTGAAGTAGGAATAAAACCAAGAAAATGTTTGCCTGGGAGCCTGGGGAAGCGAGCCTGTCAAGTAGGAAGACGTGGGCAACTGCATCCTTTTCTGTCTCACGATCAAACAAATTAGGACAGACAACTGACCGCTGGTTTTAGCACCATTATTTAGGTTATTATGGATTTTGCTAAGAGTGGGGTTTGGGGGTGGAGAGGTGGTCTCCAGCCTCGTACGCAGGGGCATTGTCTTTAGAAGAGAACAGAAATGTCCCAGGGACTTCTGGCAACATGTAGGGACAGTGTGGAATCAGAAGTCGGCACATAGGTAGATGTGGTGAGGAGAGGCTATGGAATTTCTCTTTTGGTTGCTTTGATTTTCTCAGTGAAAAACGAAGTAGAGCTTTTAGCATGCACCTGTTAAGGTTCAAGAAGAGACAAGGTTACTTGGATAGCTGTGAAGGACAATACATAAATGTGGTATATTTCGGTAGTAAAAGATCACCCAGGACCCTGGTCGTGAATATCAAATGGGAGAAGTGAGACTGATTCTGTGTTTTTCTCCACCCACCTTGAATTGCAAGGATAAAGGAAGGGTCTGAATAGACTCGGATTGTTGGCAACTGTGTATGCCAAGAAAGGTGGTGGCATTTTCAATGAAAGGAGTGTCAATGTTGACCTGAAATTTAGGCTAGATTTCTCACCATCAAGGAGACAAAAACTATGAGAGAATGAAGGACTAATTAATCAGGTGTTTTGATGGAGTAAAGGGATTGTGAGGCACCAGATACAACAAAAGTTACCAGAAAGGGTAACTTCTTGGATGGCTATTAGGGGTGCTTTGCAGTTTTTGGCCAACAATTCTTCTAGCGTCGGCCCTGTAAAGTATGGGAGAAGGGTAAGGATGTCATAAGACAGGGAAGGAAAGAAGCAGAGAGGTTAGAGTGAGGAGCGGACCATCTACATGTGGGTTCTGATCATCAAGACTCCAGGCAGAGGTAATTTTTGAGAAAAAATATGGGAGTCTGCAGTGAAAATGTCCAGAAATAAAAGGAAATGACTCAGGGGTTAATAGATCAGGACAACAACGAAAGTAGCTGATGATATACCAACAAGTAGCTGATGATGAGATGATGGTGGGATGTTATTTTGGAATGAGAATGAGTATTTTGAAAATTGTCATAAGAAACTAGAAAGCCCCTACCTCACGCACTTGTCCCAGAGAGACAAGAAGAGTCGGAGGAAAACCAGCTGCCACAAGAAGGCTTCAGGGGAGGTGGCATCCTCACAGCAAGTCCAGGTAACCACGAGAGTAAAAGGGGAAGGGACATGCAGAGGTGGGAGTAAGAGGTGGGGATTTTGATAAAAAACTACCTCAAAACTACTTAATGTTACAAGTTGCAGAGAAATGGAGAAGACTATAGAATAAAGGTAATAGAGACTTACAGGGAATTCAAGGTCTGAGCTGTCTTGATGACCACCCTGACTGGTGTAAGTAAGGTCATGGTGAAGTTAAGAGAGACAGTGGAGAAGCAGCAAGTCTTAAAGGATTTGGAGACTGAGTGTGCCTCACTGGTGATGATGATGGTGGTGGTGGACAGACAGATGGACATGACGGAGGCAGATGGTCCCAGAAGGTGGAGATGGGTGGTCACCAGAAGCCACACTCTTAGCCCCAGTGTCCCCCCACTCCATTAGCTTAGTCCCAGTGTCCCCCCACTCCATTAGCTCTTAGTCCCAGTGTCCCCCCACTCCATTAGCTCTTCTGGGAAAAGAGCAGTCTTTTTCTGAGTAAACGTAGTTCAAATTGATTCTTGTTGATAGAATTGAGAAATTTTTGGAAGACAGGTAACAGGAAGTGTTTGAGTCATAGATAACAGAAATAGATGTTTGAGGGTGCCAGCTGAAATCATTCTATCATTAGAATGATGTGATTCCACAAAGACTCCCGATTTCATACTTCAGGTAATAAAAATGATAAAATATAGAAATCATCAGGATTTTTGTGTAGTGAAATTTCATTCCTTAGTTTTAAATAATAATTATGTTAGGGCTTACCTAAAGATTTTGTAATGAAACATTATATTAGATTTTATGGTTGTTTTCAAACTTGGTCAGTTTTTAGTCAATTTATGTTGCAAGTTATTAAAATAAATGCTCATTAATTTCTTAGGATGTTGAACTCTTAATATGTTTTCCAAGGACATCAGAGTTTATGTAACTATCATATATTGTCAAATTAGAAATATTTTATTTAATATTTATTCTTTAAAAATCCATTATGTAATAATAAATTCACTTCAGCTTAGATGACATTTCTACTTTAACTGAGAGTTAACAATGTATTATAAGATACATTGAATATACATAGTAAAGTCTTGTTAAATAATTTCTTAGAAGAATTATTAGGAGTATAATTTTTTTTTATATCCAGTCACCAAATCTTATTGTTAAATTTGGGTGGGGCTAGAACTTATTCCTGGTATAGAGGTTTAAAAAGTTCTCAAATTGCATTTCTTAGGACTTGAAGCTAGAGAAAAATGGTGTGACCCGAACTTTATGAGACACATATCCTACCATAGAAAAAGAATGCAGAGAGAATAATAATGCAAAAAAATACAGTAGTGGAGGAGTGGAGGAAGAAAGGGGTAATTTTTAAAAAAGAATTTGGAAAACAGACATGAGTGATTTTAATCTGTATAGTGTTAATATCAAGTAGCAGTTGTCCATTTGTCTCAGTCTCTGAGTCAGAATCCAGTGTCCAACCAGTGATGCAGAAGTGACACCCTGTGACCAGTACGAGGACTGGGGAGACATCACCTGTGTATCTGTGGTGACGAATAATATTCTGGCAAGTCTACTACACGGCATGACATCTGCAGTGACTGCCGTCCCTGAACACATCCATGCTTCTCCATTTTCCGAACCATCTTGCCTGTAATTCAGAGTTACTTAATGTCCTGGTATAGCAGACGGTGGAAAGCCAACTAGCTAAGTTATCTCTGGGTATGAAGTGCCTGCTGACAGACAAAGACTTTGGAGAATGTGTCGCAGCCTCTCTTTGCCTCTCAACGTACTCCTCTGTCTTCACCTTGCTGTGTGCCTGGAAGGCTGAACTCTGAGAGCTGCCCTGGAAGCCCTTTTAGCTCTCAACCTTCTGTCTCTGGTACATGAAAAACAGGCATTGCTGAAAGACAGGACCCCAGAAAAGTGGGGTATTTGATCCCTGGATGCCTCCTTGCCAAGCTACAGAATTGCAAGTCTGCGTTTGCCTCTGGGAAGCCACGGTGTCTGTAGAGATGGCTTCTCACCACGGGCCTGGGGCGTGGTGCGCCAGTTTCTTGGGGCTCCTGTGAGAAGGTGCCTCATACTAGGTGCGCTGGAACAGCAGTTGGGTATTGTCTCCCAGCTCAGTGGGAAGTCAGCAGCATAGGGGTCTGCATGACTGTTCCTTCTGAAAGGAGGAACAGAGACGCTGGCGTGTGTTTTCCTTGCAGCCTCCTGTGCTGCACAGCCCTGGGTGTGCTTGGGCTGCCAGATGCTCTGCTCCAGTTTCTGCCACCGCCGTTGCCTGGTGTTCTCCCTCGGTCTGTCTCTGTGTCTCCTCCACTCTTCATGTGAGGATTCCAGTCATACTAAATTCAGAGTCCACCCTACTCTTCAATGACTTCGTCTGAGCTTATTACCTGTGCAAGGGCCCTGTTTCCAAATAAGATCCTGTTTGAGAGTTTTTGGAGGACATGCATTTTGGGAGCCTATATAACTATCCAGCCCAGTATCAGTGATAACAACTTTCAGCGTGGGACACTTCGTAAGCTCTGGTTTCACATAATCATGCTCACAACTTTCAAAATTAATAAAATTTTCTTGATGTTCTTATTTGAGTGTTCTATTCCTTGATGAGACCTTAATGGATACAGAGATTCAGTATTAAAAGCTGGAAGAATTAAAGGACTTCAGGTGAGGTTTCTCAGCTTACATGTGGAGATGCCATAATCTCACCAGAACTGGACAGATTAGAAAAGAAGTAGGATGAAACTCTCAAAATCTTAAATGCCTTGCTCATGTCGTAAGCCAAACACCAAGGGATTTTCTTTAAGAGTGGAAACAATTGCTTATCAATTTCCAGCCCTGTGGCTAACATACTTAACAAACTCAAACATTGATTTTTCAGGTAGTTGAGGCACATTATCAGTTCAACACACAGCTTTGCAAGTTCTCGTAAAAACTTACTGCACTGAAGATGGATGAGTCAGAACCTGAAGACCAAAAATGGTGAGAGGAAGGACAATAAAAAAGACTCAGAAAGGAACTCAGTGCTGAACTGGACCTCCTCTGCCAGCTCCAGCCACAAGAGGCATTTTAAAGGAGTTACATCAATGACAGGAAAAGATAATTGCATCAGTCGAAAACTTAATTCCTTAGTACAAGTCCACTTACTAGAGATTCTAGATCCAATGTTTTAAATTAAGTCCTTAGGAGAGTTTTAATTATCTTTATGTCACACAGAATTCTTGTTATAATGAGAAGAACTCAAACTTCGGAGCACTGGAATATTGGGATAGATTTATTATGTTTCCAGAGATGTCCCAGACAATCCTATAACCACAGCTTTTACAATCACTTTGGTGCAGGGTTGTAGGTTGTTGGGAAAGCACCACTGTGGCAGGTTTCTAGGGTCTGCTGATGCTGGCAGCGGACTCCGCTGTTTCAGTGGCTCTCTGATTTTACTGGGTATGGGAGGGGACCGGGTCAGGACACAAGAGGAACATGCATTTTTATATTAAGTGATAATATGTGAGCAGTAATCAGAATGGCTTGACTCATGAATGGTTAGGTAATAGTTGAGTGATGATTGCCTTACTGGAATAGTCATGTTGGGAAGCCCAATAAAGTTCAATTTTGCTTACATCCTGACGCCAAGCTCTGTGTCTGGGAAACAGATGAGACCAACAAAAACAGAGACTCGTGTGTCCTGCTTATCTCACAGTTCACATTTGTTCAACAATCCATAGCTCATTGAACAAACGGCGGAAGTTAGCAATCCTGAGGCTGCCTGGGCAGTGGTATTGCTGGGGATGCTAAAAGGGGACCAACATGGAGAAACAGATGAGACCCACAAAAACAGAAACACGTGTGTCCTGCTTATCTTACAGCCCACATTTGTTCAACAATCCAGAGCTCATTGAATAAATGGCGGAGGTTAGCAATGCTGAGGCTGCCTGGGCAGCAGTACTGCTGGAGATGCTAAAAGGGAACCAACAGGGAGAGCCCTGTTTCTGCCAAAGTGCCCAAGTGACTGGAGGACAGATACATAGAATATCAGATAGTTAAGAAAAAGGTCGTTTGTACTGCTGTGAGCAACTGGATATTTGTAGCAGCCCGTATAGCCTATGGATAAGAGAAGTGAGAGTTATAAGAAATACCTGTATAGCTCAATAAGGGAACACCTTGTTGGAAAGGGCATGGAGAGGGATTTAGCTCTCCTAACAAACATGAGAGCTCGCAAGATGAGAGCAGTGGTGAATTGGCAGTCTCTACACCTGTGGTGTTGAGAGGCACAAGATCAGCCGTATATTAGGCTGGAGGAGAAGGCAGTCAGGAGCATGCGCGACCCGTTTACTCTGACTCTGTCTCCCCTCCTGCCTGCAGAACGCCAGCACGGCGTCTCTCTGCTGAAGATCACTAAGCTCTGCTAAAGACTAAGATCTATCTATTCTAAGACTGCTCTACTCTCTCTAAGACGCTCTCCAGCCAAAGTAGATAGCCCTCAGGCACCTAACAGACCTGAGCAAGGGAACTTAGCGGTGCGCGTCCGGAACCTAGTTAAGTCGCCTGAGAGCTGGCCAGTCCTGGGCCCTGACAGATGTTCCCGTGCTGAACTTCTTTCCAAACACACATTCAGCCACAAGTGCGTCTCAGTAGGAGAGTCTCCATGTGCACATTATGGCACGCAGCAGGGGGAATGCGGGCTTTCTGCTGCTCACTGGCAGTTTGACCAACAGAAGCATGGAGCTGAACTTAGCAAGTTACGTTTATTTTGCCCTATTTATTAATTAGAGATATTTCTTCCTCTTCCCTGGGGAAGAATAAAAGGAGGATCAGAGAGATGAATGAAGTTATTTGATTAAAGCTCTTTTTACATGGTAGGGTCAAAAATGGGTAAAAAGCTTTTGCCAAATCCTAGAAGACCCAGCCCTGCACAGACAGGCGTGGTCTCTGATGTAGGGTGAGTGCCTTGCTGCCATCAGCGTCATCAGCCTCGTTGAATTAAGCTTGCCATACATCAGACTCTTGGGGATAGATCCTCTTGTTATTTTGAGGAGCCTTTAAGCTGTACAACTGAGGGACAGCAGCCCTCTTCTGATGTAATAGGGCTGGGGTCCTACTCTGGTGTCTGCAATTGCATGACACAGCCTGCCTTTGGTCTCTAACCCTGCTCCAAACTCCATTGTCTTACCATAGAAGCCCAGATGCTTCCTCAGTAGAGTCAGGCTGGAGCTCAGCAGTGCAGGCCCAGCTGACAGACTCACAGGACACTTTGCCACCGGACTTGCTTCTCCACAGAGACGGCTTGACGGCACCCGCCGTCTCCTGGTACTGAGCAGAAAGTGGGACCCACGCCAGGTGTTTATAACAGGATGCTGTTGAGTTTCAGTTCCTCCCAGCGTCAGTCTGCCCCTCTGTCATTTTACTGCAGGGGTCAGAAAGTCACAGCCCATGGACCAACTTTGGCTTTCATGAACAAAGTTTTGGGAGCCATCTCTGTGTTTACGCGTCCTCTGTGCTGTGTCCAGGCCACAGATACACTGCTGAGTAGCTGCAGTAGAGAACAGCAATGATTGTCATGGCAGAGCTCCCTTGTCAGAAAAAGATCACTGACTCTTGCTCGCTAGGATACTTGCCTTAATTAAATATTCAGCTATATCAAGTTTCCATGGAGCTCTGCAGGAGGCTAATTTCCTTTACAGAAAGTTGGCTTAAACAAAACTTCTTACACCTAAGTTTATTCCCACTTTTCAGTCTATACCTGATTGCAAAGCACAACCTCTGTGCCTCCAACTTTACTCCATCAGCAACCTCACTACTTCATTCATAAATGGTATAGGTATAGTCACTGACTTTTATTTTGAGATGCTAGAGGAAGCTAGAGGGGCAATAGAGAGGAACAGAAAGTGATGTAGAATATTGGAATCTAGCCCTAGATCAGTAGCTCGGGGAGTCAGGACCAGACCAACGAAGAGACAGGTCTGGGTACAGCACCACGGACCCTGCTGCTCTGACTCATTTGCAGTGTGTAGAGTTAGTAGGGTGCAAGAACTCCCTTGACAAGAGTAGTTTTGTCACCCACCAGTAACCTTGCCAGGCTAATGTAGGCTGCCTCCCTGCACTCAGTGACATATGGCCTGTGCAGAATTACAGAGGACCGGGGGAGGCGAGAACACCCGTTGTGAGAAGTACATCTGCGGGCTGATGAAGAGTCTCCTGGGGACACTCATCTCTCACTCCATCTCTCGAGTTTCTGGGTGTTTCTTCCCAGATGAGGAGTTTCACCCATTCAGACAACCTGCAGGTGAGTGGTGAGGGCTGGGTTAGAAAGATTTCTCTTTTAGGTAATGTTCCAGGATTCTATTGCCTAACCCCCCAGTGTCAAGGACATGGTGTGCGCTGGAATGCACACTTGATTGTTTGGGCTGTGACGCCTTCAGGTGTCTGGGTATTGTGTCTAGACAATCCAGTCGTAAACACTGCATTTTTGCAATGCTTGAGCTGAATGCAGGAGGGAATGAAAAGCATCGTGTAGCCAGTGCTTCTGCCTCCAGAGTGAGTCTAAGGTTGAGGGTCAGTTGAAATCTGGATGCCCCTACACATATTGATCTTTTTATAACCCTGCTCTACAGGAGACTATAATTTTAGAATCATCTACCTCTTCTCTTCTACGTACTTAACCTGAACAACCTTGAATTCCCCTGGCTGCAGAGTCACTGTCCCCCTGAGTGCTTTATTAAGTATGCAGAGGATAACTGCTCCCAGCAAGCCGGCTCACCAGCTGGGAATGTGACACCAGAGAAACACGCTGCTCTGCTCTGAGCCATTATACTTATAGGACATTTGTTACATGGAGTAAGAATATTTTACAGTGGTTATGACATATAAATAAAGCAGTTATTACCTTAATAGTATATATTCCCTAACAGAAAGTTCGTGAAAGAAAAGGTCTTATGAAATGGAGAACCATGTAGTGGATTAATAAAAAAAAAGACATAGTTTAATGACAATTTTCAAAAATTTACTTATTTATTTGTTTATCTTATTTATTTATTTAATATAATCCCTTTTCTTTCTCCTGTCTTTATGCCTCATTGTATGATACAAACATGTAACTAATGGTTAATGTTATCATTAGTCCACAGGCGACTGATTATTAAGCTTTTTACATGTTATTATGACAGAATTAGATAACGAAAGAATACTAACCAGAAATCTTGGACTTGGGCATAATGAATACTGGGATGAGTTCATTTAGAGAAAGAAAGTATATAGGTTTCCAGGAATCTATATAGTATATAGAAAGAAAGTATACAGGTTTCCAGGGATCCTTTAAGGGATAGATAGAAGGTCTTCATGTAAACTTCTTTTTTTTTTTTTTTTTTTTTTTTTAATTTTTGAAGTCAGAATATAGTCAATGGATATATTCAAATGCCAAAAATCTGTGATGTGGATGTAATGTACCCTTATGGGGTACATTTTTCTGCCTAGTATCTAGACCTGCTCGCTGCCTTTGAAATCTGCTCAGGTGGAGTCCCTAAGAACAACAGCCTTTTAGAAATCTCAACTGAAAACTGCTCAATCAGCTCTTTCAGATTGCTCACAACCAAAGTGTTTGCATGAGATCCTAGGATGGGCCAGTTTTTTTTTTTTTTTTTTTTTTTTCCTCTTAAATTATATTCTGAATTTGGAATATACTTAGAGTAATCATACACAAAATGGATTTAGAGTTGATTATATTAGTTGGTATCTATTATCCAGTCACAAATTGCATTAGTGTGGGTACTCTGAGAAGCAGATTGAAAATGGGTTGAAACACACAGGATTTTACTAGGACAAACTCCTCAGAAGGAAAATGGGAAGGGAGGATGCAGAGGTGACAGGCTCATGGTGTGAACTGAGCCTTTCATTACCAGGGACTCAGCCAGTGGGTGTCCACATAACACGTCCTATCTACTTGGCAGGGCTCGGTGGCTTACGTGATGGTAAGACTACAGGCCCCGTCCTTGAGGGGTCTGAACTCTGCCGATCAGATTCTTCCCTGTCTAGGACTAATCCATTTGACCATTCTCTTAAACGAGGCCAGAGAGGAACAAAGGCACCCATGTCAACCATTTAGAGTTCACATGTATCCCACTGTGTAGAAGAAACTCTGTCTCTTCCTGCTGATCAAGGTCAGTGAGCCAGGCTAGTGTGGTGACTATTCTTCTTATCAGATGGCCCATGCTGTTTAAGAAACTGGCGTGTATGAAAGACACACTGATTTGGAAAATTGGCAGTAGACTACCGCATCATCAACCAAGCAGCACTCCTGATTGCACCTGCTCGGCCAGCTGTGGTATCTTTACCAGAGCAGATAAACTCAGCCCCAGGCAAGGGATATGTGTCCTTTAACCTAGAAAATGCATTATTTTTCATCTTGATGAGAAGAGAGAATCAGTAACAGTTCACATTCCCTTGTAATGGAGTACAGTGAACATTTACAGTCATGTTGCAAGGCTATAGCCACTGTCTGTCCCAGGTCATGATGCCTTCTGTATGAGTTTGCTGTTGTAGCTGGGACCATGAAGTTCATGAAATAACAGACACAAAGGTAGTGTCTGATCATTCTCTAGGACTGAAGGAAAACTTGAGTTTTACAGAGCTAAAACCAAGGTGCTGGCAATGCTGTGCTTCTTTCTAGAGGTTCTAGAGGAGGTTGCATTTCCTTGGTCCTTTGGTTTATTAGTTCATTTGCAGAATGTACTGAAACCCCCCATGTATGGCTGGCTGTCAGCTGAAAGCCCTTGGCAGCTTCTAAATGCCAAACACATTCTGTGGTGGGTGACCCCTCATGTCCATTTTCACATCATTGAGGATGGGCTGCGTCCTTCTCACCCTCACACTTTGAAATTCTTCTTCCTTCTTATTCCATCTCATCTCTCTAACCCATTCACAGGAGTGGGTCCAATTTTAAGAGCTCACATAATTGGGTCCAGTGGAAATTCCAGAATAACCTCACCATCTCAAGGCCCAGACTGTAATTACATATGCAAATTACTTTTCCGCAGATAAAGTAAGGTGTTCTCAGGTGTTGGGGATCACAGTGTGGGTGCCTCTGGTGGCCACTACTCTGCTTATCACAGTCTGCTCTCTGGCCCTCAAAGATTCACGTCAGTCTTGCAAGCAAAATACATTTACTCTACCAAAAATTTTCAACAAGTCTCAACCTAGTAGAGCACCAGTTCAAAATCCAAAATCTTATCCAAATGTAGTAACTCAAAAAAGTCCAAAACTTCATTATCTAGATCATGTAAGTTAGGAATGGGTCTGTGGAGCCATGCAACCAAAGAAACAAGTTATCTGCTCCCAAATGTGATAGTGAGGGAGTCATAGGACAAGAATTGTAGACATTCCTGTTCAAATGAGAGAAAATGAAAGGAAAGAAACACCCCACCTCTTCCAACTCAGTTTTAAAATTCAAACTCAGTTTATCCACCTTTTTTGTTTTTAGCCAGGGCTGGGTTTTGAACCCATCACCTCTGGTATATGGGGCTGACAACGTACTCCTTTGAGCCACAGGCACTGCCCCATCCACCTTGTTTTTGTAGCCTGTTTGTGACTGAGAGAAAAATACATCTGTGCAGCCCTTACAAAGAGAAGAAGACCTTCAAAGCCCATTAATAACTAGTCTACCATCTTCTCTGCCTATTTTTTCTTGCTAACGCTGCCTTGGGTCCTTTGATTTAATAAATCTCACCCACGTATTTGTGTTTAGTGGGATGAGTCCTTCCAGCTGATCACCAAAGTGCTGGCGGCTATGTCCCATTACAAAGAATTTGCTAAGGCAAATTAAGCTTGAGAACTGGCAAAATACATTCCAAGATATGTATTTATCTTTAACAGAATACTTCAACTTTATTTCTAGAAGACTTTAGTAAACCTTTGTTTAAAAGATACTTCTACATCTTTTAGGTTTTTTTTTTTATAATAAAAATAAAAAATATCAATTGTTGGTAAAGATACACACAATATTGGAACTCTTGGGCCTTGCTGGATGGAATGTAAAATGGCACAGTCCTTATGAAAAACAGTATGAAAATTCTTCAAAAAGCCCCCCCAAAACACAGAAATGCCATATGATTTAGAAATTCTGCTCCTGGGTTTACATCCTCCAAAATTGAAAGCAGGGTCTTGGACATGTATTTGTGTGTCCATGTTCATAGCACCAATATTCAAAATAGCCAAAAAGTAGAAGCAATCCATTACCCATTGATGAATAACTGATAAACGAAATGAGTTTTTATATATACATTTACATATATACAACTCATTAAATGTGTGTATATATATACATACAAAGTTTATATACATACAATAAAATGTTAATCAGCTACAAAGAGGAAGAAAATTATGACACATGCTGCAACATGGGGAAACTTAGAGGGCATTGTGCTAAGTTAAGCAAACCAGTTACGAAAGAGAAAAGACTGATTCCATTTATGTAAGGTGCCTAGAAGAGTCAGATTCATAAAGATGGACAGTGGGACAGGAGAAAGACATAGGGATTTGTTGTTGAATGGGTACCAAGTTCCAGTCGGGGCCAAGAGAACATTTCTGGAGATAGATGGTGGTGAGAGTTGCACAAAAATGTCAATGTACTTAATTCCACTGAATTGCATAATCAAAAGTAGTTTAAAATGTGCATTTTGTCTTATGTTTATTTACTAGAATAATTGTTATTCTATTTTTAAAATATCTGAATGCAATCATGATAAAAATATCTCTGCTATATATCTTTTTAATATATAATTTATAAACTGAGAAGAACAGACCAGCAGGTAAAGGAATAATAAAATTAGGTGTTAAGGTTGTCATCATCAGTCGCTCCTTTATTTTTGGCTGTGATGCATTCTTAATTAATATTCCAGAGACTCACAGTCTTGTTGCAAAAGGCACCAAATTGGAGAAGAAAGGGCTAACAACTCCCAGCTGTCTGTCTCATGTAATGAGGGGCAGACATCGAAATGCAGGAATATATGATTGGAAAAATGCTAAATGACTGCATTTCAGAGAGAGGCATAATGTGAAAAGCAGGTTTTTAAGATCGAAACTTTTATACCATAATCAAAAAAGATAAATGTTGTTCTTTCCTAATTACTTATACTGGTACACAACCTCAAGACAAAACATGAAGATCAGGGTAATGAGTTTTCAAAATTCCAGAGTCTCAGAGGAGGATGTGAATGAATCTGCAAGGATTAAAATGTGGAGACTTGACCGGAAATACTTGACTTTCACTTACCCTGAATAGATATGATCAGGCATCGTGAAGTACGTAATTGCGATGAGTAATTAGATTATCTTAGTTTTCAAAGCATTTTTTCCAGTACTGCATTTTTTAAATTGAACAGTAGAATACCTGGGTTCTATCGCGTGTTGCCATCTGTGGCTTTCCTTGTTTGCATTCATCCACATCCAGATGCTTTTAAAGTGACATCAAAGTGTCTCCAAAATTGTTTTTTAATTAATCTGTTTATTTCTATTTTACAAATACTTTTAGTTGAGCCCATTGCAATCCTTTACCTGGATTACTAAGTGGCAAGTATTATTACTTTTTTAAAATTCCTGTTGTGTCTCCAACCACATAAACTTTCTTCACTGCAACTGAAGTTGTCATTTTAGGAAGAGAGACCATAAAAAGTCTTACTAAAAACCATTAACAGCTGTCCCCAATGACTGGGTAAAACCAAAATACTTCTAACTTGTGGAAAATACGTCCACTTTATGGTCTCCCTTATTGACACTTCTTTAATTTTACACCAGGTCCTGATTGTATTGAGCTACGTGAGCTTCTGTGAGGTCACCCTGCTTGTTACGTTATTATGATTTTGTTTGACTCTTTCTCCATCCTTTACTCCAATTTTGTATGAAGCATTTGCTCCTTTGCTCTGCTATGTAGGCTCATCCCACTCCTACACCTTTTCCTTTTTCCATGAACACGGTGTGTTCAGACTTAGCCTAAATTTCTGTCATTTCTCAATACAGTAATATCAATATAATTTAATTAGGTGAATATGTACTGTCTTCATTAGACTGTGACCCCTGCGTAATGAGTCTGAGTGTCTTTGTATCCCACTGTCTAGCATTACATCTAAATTATGGAAGGTAATAAGTATTTTTTAATGCATTACTGCATCCCTAGTTTAATTATAGAGTTGACTCATTCATGATTGAATTGAATTATCATGATTGTGAAGAGGAATATAACCTAGTAATTAGTCAGCAGACCTAACCACAGGGACTTCTGGAGAAACCCCAAAATGCCAGCTTAAGAATGTACAATTATTGTGATGCTAGTTGAGTTGATTCCTGCTTTTCCCGGCTTACTAATCACAAATTCCAGCAACTCATGGGTTGATTCATTTAACTAACATTCATTCACTAATCACTAGTATTAATATTTCGATGACACTGAGGGGACAAAACCCGGAATAATACAGAGATAACCAATGTCATCACAGCTTACACTTCCGTGGGGAAGACACAAATGCATAAATAAATATAAAATAAAATATATAATATAAAGTAGTATAAACCATATAAGCAGAATAAAATATGTAAAAAACAATACAATGGAAGTATAATTAAAGTAGTAATAAATGCATCTCTTTGGGAATGACATTTGAGCAAGGATTGAAGGGATTAAACTACGTGACAATATTCGGAAAGAGCATCCCCAGTATATGGAAGAACAAGTGCAAAGAACCTCATGAGTCGCTTAAGTCGGGTTCCCTAACTTAGTGAGATTGGGATTCTTACTGGGGTGAGGGGAGTAAGGCAAGCAAGGGAAGTCAAGGGGAAATACGGTTTTAGCCAGAAACCGGCTTCAGTCAGATTCCATCAAGAAGCTCAGTAACAGAGATTACACCACAGAATTAGTCCCATCTGAAGCAAGAAGTCTGGCATCGGGTCCCTGGTAAATAGTCACTGAGTATGAATTAGGTCCCAGATCAGAGATATTTAACCTCTGAGTGAGGCAACTCCAGTTTGACCAAAAAAAAGGAAGGAGAAGCTGTGAGAAGCTGAATTGGGTGGTGGGGAGGGGGGAACTCATCCTAGGGCAAAGGATGAGAATGAGTTGGAATTAGTCAAGTAAAAGCAAAAATAGAAATTTGGCTATAGCAGGGGTTCTCAAAATGTGCTATGTATTGAATCATTTGGTAAACTTTTCACACCCTTGAACCCCTGACCACACACCGGGTTCATGTTTTCTGGGTGTGCTACCATGAAGGCTGTAGTTTTAAATTTTTCCATGTAATTCTGATGAGCAGGTAAATTTAAGAAGCAAATTGGCTGGAATGAAGAGTAGTATGAGATGGCAGAAGAAGGGGCCCATGTGTGCTGTGCGGGTCAAGTTTAAGCTCCCTGGAATGGGAAGTCCTTTTGTAATTTTACTCAAAGAAGTTATAAGACATGATTAAGATTATAAAACCTTTTTTTTTTTTTTTTTTTTTTTTTTTTTTTTTTTTTGCTTCATATAGATTCAATGTAGACTGTAAATTCAATAGTAGGACCAGGGAAACCAGCTAGAAGTCCCTGCACTCAGAGTGATAGGAAATGATAGTGGCTTGGATTGGTTGACAGTAGTGAAGTTGGTGAGATGTGGGCAAATTTATAATGTGCTTCAAATTTAGAGACAATAAAATCAGCTGAGGATTGGGTATTCATTATGAAGGAAAAAAGGAGCCATGAATATGCGCTTAATCATTTAGTGATGTCATCTGTTGACTTGGGGACAGGTTGGTCTATGGGGACAGATTGATGACAGGTGACTAAGAGATCAGGTGTGTGCATATCAACATTAAACCACTTACTAGTATTCTCGGGTGAGATGCCCAGTGGGCGGTCAAACACTGGAGTCTAAAACTCAGTGGAGATGTGTAATTTATGGACAGAAATGTGGTAACCACTCATATTTACATTATTTCTGTGAATGAATATGATATCACCTAGGAAATGAGCAATAACATTTAAAATGGGAGAGGAAATGAAGAAATAAATTCTGAGACATTCCAAATTTTGTAGTTTATGGAAGAAAATGGAGAGTCATCTAGGAGATTGAGATGAGACACTTGTGGTTTCTGTGGAAAACTATCAAAATGTGATATCCCAGGAGCAGGAGAAAAAAAAATAATTAAATATGACAAATGCTGCTGAAACTGAAAGATAAAGATTAAATATAGAGAAATTAATTTGGCAGAAAAGGAAAGCATTTGTGATTTTGATAAGAGATTTTCCAGTAGAATGTAGGAATAAAAGCTGAATTTGAGTGAATGAGAAAAAAAAAAAATGAGGAATAGTGTGAATTCAATGAGTGTAGAAAAACCCTTGAGGAATTTTCCAAGGAAATGTAGCAGAGAAATGCAATAGGGGCCAAGGGCCATGGCATCTAGGGACTTTTTGCTTATTTAAAATATGAGATATTATAATATCATTTTAGGAAAAAACCATTATTTTAAAATAATATTGATGACAGGTGAGAAAGAAGAAGCTTTTCCAGACAATGATCCAATTCCAGACTTCTGGTCCACAATCATTTATCTGTGCTCCTTCCCGCTAATATAACTGTGAATCCTGAAATAATGGAATAATTATCACAGTGCAGGTGATGAGAAATGGAAATAGAGAATGATGATCAGAAAAGGGGATGCTTGAAATTAAAAAGTTGAGGTGCATGGTTATTCGTCATAACTAAAGTTTTGTATGACTATGGAGAAAAGATTGTGGAAAGTATAAAGGAATTGGAAAGCCAAGATGTTTATCCATAATCTATGTAGATTTGAAGTAATTATAAAGGTAGAGCTGGCGAAGAAAACAGTGAACATAAATAGGATCAAGATGCTTTAGTGACAAAAGTATTGTTAAGCTCTTGAAGAGTGACCTTCATTTCTGTTCTGAATAAGGACTGCAATTATGAAGTCGTTTTTATTCTAGTAACATAATTAACACCACATGTGAAGTTTCCAATTTGGTTGAATGTAAATTTATATATAATTTCAAAAATGTTTCAATTAATAGTTTTCTTTGAAAAACATTAGCAATTCAATTTTTCGCTCACACAAGAACGCTAATGTTTAGTGGAAACATTCAGACTTTTTATCATGACTTTACAGTTCACCAGGCTGAAAGAGACTAGGGATATCACACCTGTTTTCACTATTCATCTGTTGCTTGCTGCAGAATATAAATGTTAACACGTGGTCATATCATGTGGTTAAGAAGAAATTAGATACACACAATTGAGACACACAGCTCCAAAGTGACAATGAACGGCAGTTTCAGAGTATTCACGTTTCTCATCAGTGCTGATGGTTTCTCAGCGTTTCGCCAGCCTCCTGTGCTGCATCTGCTGTCTGTCTTTGCCCTTTATAACTTCAACTTTCCAGTTTACCTGATAGCCCTGCACTTCACATTATCCTTCATGTTATTTTGCCTCTGTTCACTGCTCATTCTTTGAGAAGGAATCACTTCCCTTATCTGTCACACTTACTCTTCCTTCAAAACCAGCAGCATGTGAGGTCTTCCCAAAGAATGAGCTGACCCGTCATTCCTTCCTAAATCACTGCAGAGGGTGCTTTTCCATTAGCACACTTGTTCTCCTTGTTAGATTCTTACATCTTGAAGACCAAAATCGTGGCTCATTTGGTTTTTGTCACTAGAAACCAGTTTAGCATCTGACACATGGTCCAAGGACTTATGAATGGATGGATGAATGAATGATACATTAGTTATGAGAACAATTTTTTATACTTAGGTACATCATTCAAATGTTGGAACTGCACTTATAGGGCATTTGGAATTTATAATAACCAAACTTAGGACACCTGTAAGCAATAAAGCGCAATGTTGCTGCTGATGAGTAATTCTACTTTTAAGACTCTGAGATGTATTTTAAGTAATGAGAAGAGAGTCCCCTATCCAATTGCAGTTTTTAAATAGAAATCTTTGTTATTGTTCCCAGATAAAATAGGAATAGAATCTGTCAAGGGTCAATGCTGAACTTCATTTAGGATATCACTCACCAGCATGCCTTGCTTATCTTGTTTCACATTAGGTCACAGTAGAATACTCTTGAAATTAAGAGAGACAGTTTGTGATTTTCAAGAGTCAAAGCATCAAAAATTATATCTGATCTATACCTTCCAAAAAGGGCATGACTAGTTACAAAAAAAAAAAAAAAGTACTACAACTTGTTGATTTCAAAGTGTACACTACTCTTATTTCCCCTAGCAATGATGACCCCTTGATTATTTTTTCTTCAAGGTTTCGCATACTTAGAACAGTCTCAGTAACACATCTGTTCTATGTGTCACCTTCATAATTGGATTCCTTCACTGTTTCAGTTTCCCATTCAATGATTCCCGGGATCACCTCTCAAGTAAATTACTTGCACTCGCCCTTTGTTCAGGGTCTGCATTCAAACCAAAAAAGATGCCCCTGCTAGAGGTAGTGACATTGGAACTGGGTTCTGTGGCATAAACCAGACTTTCTCAGGTCGTTGAAAATATTGCTGCTCAAAAAAGTAATAAATTGGAAACTAGAATAAGGGTGCCATACTCAGGATCCTATAACCAATTTGTTCATGAAAAGCAAGACTGAGTTGTTTATAAAATATAGATATAGGTATAAGTATAAAACAGAATACAAAGAGCTGTTTACCCCTTTGTGAGGGGAGTGGGTTTTAACTCCTATGCAGTAGAAAATTATGTAAAGAAAATACAATAACCAGAATAACCATATCTGCATTTGCATTAGGAAGGGTCAGGAGCCTGTGGCCTTGTGATTTTAAGATTGTTCTTTTACACAATAAAGGGGGAAAGAAAAGCTTCATCATTCTCTGATGTTTTCTGTAAATTTGGATTCACTCAAAAGGCTGCTGTTTAGGACTTAGATAGCCACATGTGGCTTTCAGCCTGTGGGTCCCCCCATCCCCTGTGAGGATGGAAGATTGGTTTTAGTAATGTCAAGGATGACAAAAAGATACAGAGAAATTGGAGAAAGTTTTAAAACTTATAATCAATAGAACTTAAAAAAAAAAACGGATGTAGGTTCTTTTATGCTTGATTGAATGGCAGTGACACTAAGCAACATTTAATAGAATGGTGATTATAGGAGTAGAAATTAACTGGAGGTTAAACTGGAGGTTGAAGAAAGATGGCATTCAGTTTAGATTAGGTTTAAGCTGTTCATCCCGTTGATATTTGCAGTACTGTTTCTGAAGCTAAATGAGGAGGTGAGAACTGTATTTTAATTATTAATGAGGACACGGTAAAACTTAGTTGGCATCTGCATGGAAAGTATAAAGTCATTGATTCCAAGTCTAGGAGTAGACGTCATTCCTAAAGCTCACCAGTTTTTCACTATGATAGTGTTTTAAAGCTATACTGTGTGGTGTCTTGATGTTCAATAATGTACACCTAGAGCCAACAGTCGCACATCATAAAACAACCACATTTCCCTTTTCAGACATTTCCGGATTTTTATGGAAAACTCCACTTAGGAATTTTTTCCCCTTCCAGAATGAAGGGGAACTCTGCTGCTAATAAAACAAAATAAATTGAAATCCACCCTACCTTATCATTTAGCTACCATTTAGAGAAGCAGAGATGATGAAGCAGGCATGGAACCTTTGAAAGGAGAGTTGCATAAAAGCCATTTGAGAATGGTCTCATATTAAGTTTTTGGTAGGGAAATTTCTGTAGAAATATTTGACAATCCAGTCATTTATAAACACATAAAAGAACATTTGCATTACAATTTTCTTTCCTCATTTATATTTTGTATTTGAACTTGTGTACACATATAATTGCATTCATGTACACATATAAAAATATAAAGAGAGAAAGTATTCTAAGAACATAAAATCAAATATTAAGATATTATTAATCGAACACAGGTATCATCAATAGTACTACATTTGTTTGTTTATTAAATAATAATAATATTATTCTTATTCAATTAAGTGGTTCACTTAAATGTTTAAAGTACCGGTGTTGTTAAAGACAGCAATGAACAGAAGATGTGGCTGTGTATTTGTTGTCTAGTATGTGATCTTTTTGTGATTCTTGATTGTGATTAAATGATTTTTAGCTCCAAAGAAAGATTTGAGGATTTCATTTTTCATAGGAAACAGACTGATTATTCAAATTGGATACTTTAGTACTTTATTGCAAATCTTGATTATCTTTCATCTCATTAAAAAGCCGTTGAAAATAATTTATTATTTAGTTGCTACCGGATAATAAAAAATTCATTATTGCTAATGGTACAATCATATTATATTTTATTGCTCAATTTTTATTGAGAGTAATAGATTAATAAGATAAGAGGGTAGTAGATTAATTGTATCTCTATTTCATCATCTCAGAAACATCAAAAATTATGTTTGCTGAAGTAAGACTTACTAAGATCAAATAGACTTTGCTGTATTGTAATAAAATGATTTCTAAGACTTAAATTAGATGTGGCAACCTCACTACTTTATAATTATTCTTGAATATTGTATTCTACTAGGAAATTTGTATATAAAATAGAATGAGTAATTCTTAATACATATGAGAAGACTAAAAAATTCTTGCATTTATAGTATTTAATAGACTGAATACAACTGGTAAAAAGCTAACCTAATATAATATAAGCAGGGTTTTTGAAGGGTTGGTCTTGGAGGGAATAAAGAAAAGGCAAGAGAACATGGCCTTTGTTTAAATTTTCTGCCATTTATTCCCCCAAATCTCCCACTTGTTATCCACACCAGTTCTATAATGCATTCAGAAAAAAACACTGCTACTGAAATGTTTGACCAAACTAGTGGCACCTTAAACTTCCTTTAATTCCTCTGGGTATGTAAGAGACCGGCTGGAATTTAGAAAGACATATTTACTCTATAGGAAGAAATAAAGCTCAAGAAAATTAGCTCAAGTCTAATATTGTGTTAAACTTTCTGTCTTCCTCTATCTCAAGTCTTTTGGTAGTGAAAAATCCCCAAAATAACCAGCTCAACAAATGTCCACTCCCTAATTCCTGATATCACACCTGTGGCTACATCTTTTAAGTTAAGTTGCATTCCTCAAAAAAGTATTGAACTCCTAATTCCCAGTACCTGTGACTGTCTTCTTATTTGGAAATTTTGTCATTGGAAACATTCAAGATGAGGTCATTAGGTAGACCTTATTCAAATATGACTGGAGGGTTTATTTTGGCACATAAACCCATAGATAGACACATCTGTTAGCCTTCAGAATTAATTTAATTTATTTAAAGTTTTTGTGAGATAAGAAACTTCTGTTTTTTAAACCAGTAAGTTTGACAAAACTTTGTAGTAACCTTAACAAACTAAAATATTACTGTCACATAAAAAGGGGAATTAACTGAAGATACTCTTGCGGTATGTTAAAGAGCTGACTTTCTTTTTTTTTTTTTTTTTTTTGAGAGAGAGAGAGAGACAGAGTCTTGCTTTGTTGCCTGGGCTGGAGTTCTGTGGCCTCAAGCCTCGCCCACAGCAACCTCAAACTCCTGGGCTCAAGCAATCCACTTGCCTTCACTTCCCACGTAGCTGGGACTACAGGTGCCCATATCACCACCATCCCTGGCTAATTTCTTTTTTTTCTTTCTTTCTTTTTTTTTTTAGTAGAGACCAGGTCTCAGTCTCGGTCAGATTGGTCTCCAACTCCTAAGCTAGAGGGGTCCTCCCACCTCAGCCTCCCAGAATGCTAAGATTACAGGTGTAAGCCACCACCTCCAAACAAGCTGACCTTAAAATAGGAAGATTATCCTAGATTATTCCAATAGGCCTAACGAACCAATAACCCAATCACATGAGTTATTAAAATGGAAGAAGGTCGAAAGAGTCAGTTACAGAGATGTGATGCAAGAAGGATCTGTTTCTGACTTTTAAGTCGAGGCAAAGGGGTCAGTCCATGATCCAGGCAATATGAAAAGCTTCTAGAAGCTCAAAAAGGCAACAGGTGCTCCCTGGGGGCAGCCAGGAGGAAAGACACTTGGCTGCACCTTTGTTTCTATCAGATGAGATGAGATGGGTGCGGGACTCCTGGCCTGCAGAATGTAAAGATAATAAATTTGGGAGTTTTTAATCTACAAAGTTTGTTGTATTTTGTTGCAGTATTCATAGAAAACAAATATATCTCTGTAACCTACTGCGATTGGGACTCAGAGTGAGGTGTAGGGAGCCAAGTAGCATGAAGAGATCATTTTCTTTCTGGGATAATGATACATAACAAATAGGCTCCAAATCTTGATGTCTTACAAATAACTACTTTGCTTATTTGTGGTTCTCTGTGGATGCCCTGATCTATCTGCTCCAGTCTGTAGGTCTGTTTCAGGCCAGTTTCCCATTGATCACTCTATGAGTCAGATGTTGAGAGTTAGACCCCTGAGCAGAGGTCTTCTCATGGTCAATCTCAGGACGATGGAGGGAGAAGCAGAAGCATTTGGTGCCTCTTCTTAGCTTAGAACTGGCAGCTATAGCTTCATCCCACAATCACTGGACACAACAAGAGCATGGCCAAGCCTGCTGTCAGGGGAGTGGGTCAGTGAGCCTTGGCAGGGACAGGGAGCCCGGAAAGCATGACGGATAAATAATAATGTGCCACAGTCATCTTCAGAATTCAGTTTCCTCTCTGAAACAGGTGTTTTCCTCAGAAGTGTGGGAGAAAAATATCTGCAGGCTATACCTATGCAGTGATGTAGAGGATCAGACAGGGATGCTGGACTTGTCCACCTTGAAGGCAGTCAATAATAGATTTCATTGTCTGTAGGGAACATACAAACAATACCAAAACCAATAAAGGTTGCTCTGCTTTTGTTTTTTCATTATCACCACAGGCCAACAATTCTAAATAATGTTAATCATAGAGGCCCTGCCATTATGGACCTCATGCTTGTCCTTTGGAATACAAACTTTACATGGGGTTTCTAACTTGTAATAATGATTGATGTAAAGTTCACAGAAGATTGATTCAAGATTTATAGGAAGAGAAATTATTTTGTTCTACATTTTTTTCCAGAATAGTTTCAGAAATAAAAAGAACTGTTGTATTAAATACTGAATGACATGACATAATTATTTTAAAACAAAAGAAAATTAATTCAAGTAAACAATAATAGAAAACTTAAAGTAAAAACATATATTGCTTAAGAAACTTAGGCAGTGTATACATGTGTTAATGTCTCCATGAAGAAATATTTTTATGGACATGGTATCTAATATTTTAAAATATCTCCATTCAGCTTTGTAAATAAAGAACTTATGCCTATCATTCATATGTCTTTATTAAAAATTTTACCTGGATTCTTCTTGTATTATTCAGAATTTTCATTTTCTTTTCATTAATCCACTCCACAATTATCTCTCTCAGCAGATGACAAATTATTCATTTTTCATAGTTTTAATCTTTCTTACCAACCACAAATAAAGTAGTTGATGGGTAAATTGTTTAAAGAACTACTCATCAACCAATATCCTCTTAATTCCATTTTTCTGTTTAAATAATCTGAAACTATAGTTGACCCTTGAACAATATGAGTTTTACCACATGAATCCATTTACATACATATGTCTTTTACCTCTGACACCCCTGAGATGGCAAGACTGCCCCTCCTCTTCTAAGTTTGAGGAGTCAAAAGTTATATGCCAATTTTAGAATGCACAGGGATCAATGCTCCAACCACTGCATTGTTCAAGGATCGACTATATTCTGTAATTAGGTCATCCAGCATTTATTTTTACCAATTATTTCATTGTATCACTTATTTCTAGTGTCATAGTCACTCAACATAGTAAGTATTCCTAATATTATTTTTGTGTATTTTTTTGCCAGAATATACAAACTATCCAAAGACATAATTCATCCATCCCTTATTTTCTACTTTAACATAATTTATTTATTGTTCATTATATTTAGAAAACTTTAAAAAAATTAGATCCACTTAAGAGCCTGCAAGCATTTTTTAATGCTATTTTACTAAACAATAGATAATATCATGACCTTGTGGTTTTAACAGTAAAGGAAGAGAATGCTTCACAGGACTAAAAATAATTCAAAATGTTTAGCCTGCTTGAAAAAGAGATTGAAAAAATTTAACAATTTTTTTAGACATTATTTAAGGCCAGATGATTTTATGTGAAAAATAGCTTAAGAGGTCCATGTGGTCATCACTGAGCACCATAGACTTGTTGGGGCTTTCCGTTTCAGTTGCCACATGTGAGAGGCTGAAAAATTGGCTCCTTTTTTATGACAAGAAAAACTTGGAGAAACTGAAAAATCAATGACCTTTCTTGGACCCATGAGAGCTGACTGGCAGGATCCATCGCCATCCTAAAATCCTGGATTCCTAGATGTCTAGTGAGTTTTGCTTACAAAGCTGCCTAAAATGCTGATTTCCACCTTAGGAGACCAGAGGGTGGACCCATTTGGAATCTACCAGATTCCTGATCTACAGAAAGTATGGGATAATAAATTTGGGTTGTTTTGAGCAACCCTATTCTGAGAATCAGCCCTCCCCCTCATGACCTCATTTGACCTTAATTGCCTCCCTGAAGTCACCCTATCTTCAACTACAGTCATATGGAGGTGGGGGGAGGGCGGGTGAAGGATTTAACATGAATTTAGAGAGAAGGAAATATAAATCATTCCAAACAAATGTAATGCATATAGGTGATAATATAATTGTTGGGCCCTGCCATGTGCCTGAGGCCTAGTGTAACTTCCCGAGCCTGAATAGAAGTAGATCCATCGAGCTACTTCCACGACTCAGCAAGGCCCGGCCTAAAACTGCCTTTACCTAGATACAGCCAATCACCTTTGGGCCCTGTACCTCATCCCCTGCCTCCTTTCCTACCCCTTCCCCATGCTCTATATAAGTGGCTGCTTGACGCAATAAAGTTGAGTTCCTGCTTGGACAAACTCCCGGGTCCGTGTGTTCCTGTTCCGGCCGTCGCTCACCATCCCGCTCAGCCCCGGGGACAGAGTCAGGCTGGCCCTGCTCTCCCCTCTTCTGGACCTGCCGGATAGCCCAGCATATAATTACACATAACTGTACAAGCCAGAAAGGAAGGGGGGAGGAAGAAAGGAAAGAATCAAGGGAAATCCCAAGTACTGTTCTGATACTGTATATCTCCTTCTAGTCTACGTTGCTTGATATAAAAGTATTTCACCCACTTCCACCACTTCACTTTCATGTCAAGGTCTGATTCTTTCTTCGTTCTAAAAGCAGCCACCCTCTGGCAGCAAGGCTGCTTTATTTTCCTGGCGAGGTGTCCTGTCCTCTGGCTGGTCTCTCCGTTTTGCCATCACGACATATGGCTTCTCTGTGTTCAGTTTTTCATCATGAACCCCTCAGGCTCTCTCTAATTAAGACTCACCATGATTCAATAACCTTACATTTAGGAGTCACATGATTTTTCCAATGAAGCTGACATAGTCTTTATTTTAAGAGATCCGTTTTTCCCAACATAATGTACTAATATTACATGATGATGAAATGGTGTCCTGTATAGTATGCACATGGTGTAATTTTTCCATGGCATTTACACAATGTCATATTATGTTTTATGTATTTAAAGATGGAAGAAGACTTCTCTTCAGTAATTTCACCATAATCTTAGTTTAAAATCTGAATCATGTGGAAGTTGTAAAATTAAGTTAAAAGCGTGGCGGCATGTCAAAGATTCAATATGTGTTGAGAAATTAATGGTTTTATAGGGAATTCTCTTTCCTCATAGTCTAAAGCTCAAAGAGGTGTGAGCATCTATCATTATGTCTTCATTAAGGGAGGAGGGATTTGGAAGTCTATGATTCACCTGCTAGGGATAGGAGAATCATTTGAGTTTGATCGGATGGATTTGAGGTAAGCAGTTTAGATCTTTAGACTCAGTTGAGGCTGAGCTAAATTAGGATAGAATAAAAAAACAAAACAACTACTTATTTGTGGACAAGTGAACTATCAGTTCTACAAGAAGAACTTTCAGCTGGACCCAAACAATTAGTGTGCATTCTAACTTATTCCACAGAATTCAGGACTGATTAAACTACCTGCAACATCAGGTAATCATTGATTCTGGGAGAGAAGGGCAGGACTTAAGTTGGGAGTATATCCAGTAACTTCAAAGTAGATAAAGGAAAATGCCAAATTTTGAATCAAAGTTTCCTATTGAAAACTTACTTTTTTAAACAATAAGTTCTACTAATATTGTCTGTTTCTTCCCTTATATTTTGTTATTTTAGGTTAAATAGACTTATCAGCATGCTACATAAATGGTGGGGCTGAAAGTATGATATTAAATATTAATCATAGAAATGGGTAATAAATAGGGATCTAATGTTCTTTCTAATGGGACCGTAAATAATTTCCTCTATTTTTATATGATTAAATGATGATCCAACAATGAAGCCAGACATTACTGGAAGTGCATTCCACCACCCACCCAATGGACGAGACCCAGTTTCTACCAAAGACAATATAAGCAGAAGTGTGGTTTATTAGCAGACTACAGAAAATATGCTAACATTCCCAACCACTTTTTTTCTTTGATGTTAGATTCAAGGAAGAGAGAATGTACTTTTGTGGTTAAGGGTAAGGAAAGATTTTAGTCAGTCCATGAGACATTTTTAATTTCCCTCTGGTGGTTACAGTAGCACTTCTGCAGTTTCTTCCAGAATACTTGTGGGAGTGGCTGCCCTTAGCAAGCACATCTATTAATGGCAGCAGTGGGAACGGGATTCCCCTCTTTGATTAAATTGATAAAGTAACCACAAAACACTTACAGCAATTTCAGAAATCTGTGTAAACAGGGTGTCGAATACCATTACTTATTTTTCTGAAGGTTAGAAAAGAAGGTATTCTAATTTTAATTATTTTGAAAAAGTGTAACTTGTATGTTTTGTAGTTTATCACAGTAATCGTAAAATTATATATTTACAAGTTGTTACAAGAAATATTATAATGTAATCTCAAATATAATTTACTTAGTTTTTCCTGTGGAAATATCTTGCAAAATGCACAATATTACAACCAGGTGCAGACACTCATAGAGTCAAGATACAGAACATTTCCATCACTATAAGGTTCCGTCTTGTTGCCCTGTTACAAATATACCTCCTCCCCCAAAAAAATCCATCTGTGTGTCAGACCCTGGAAATCACTAATCTCTTTTCTATTTCTATAATCTTATTTTTTCAAGGATATATTATAAAAGAGAGTCCTCTCCTATGGAACTTTCAGAATAGTTTTTTTGTTTGTTTGTTTTTCAGTAGCAAATTTCTCTGCAGATCCATTGAGGTTGTTACCTTCCCTAACAACCCTGCTTTCTTTTATTATTATTATTATTTTTTTTTTTTTGCTGAGGACTATTTCATGATTAGGATGACACACAGTTTGTTTAACTACTCAGTGGCTGAGGGAATTCTAGGTTGTGTCCAGCTTGGGGTTATGATGATTGAAGTTGCCATGAACATTTGTGTACATGGTGTAAAGTGCACACGGTTTCCTTTCTCTAAAACACGCATTCGCGGGTACAATTGCTATTTGGTGTCATGTCACTAACTCACGTTTTGTAAGAAACCACCACACTCTTTTTACACCATTCCTCTACCATTCTACATTCATTCTCATCAGCCATGGGTCAGTGTCCAAGTTTCTCCAATTCCTCCAAACATTTGGTGGTGTTACTATTTTTTTTTTTTTTTTTTTTGGTCACACATAGGGTTTGCATATATTTTACCCCAGTCCACAGCTTCTCTTTTCCTCTTGGTAACCTGATTTTTCGTAATGCAAGGCTTTAATTTTGATGAAGTATAATTTATCAGTTTTTTCCTGTGATGGACCATGCTTTCAGCATCAAGTCTAGGAACACTTAGTCATGCCTTATATCCTAAGTATACATCTACGTCCATGATCCATTTGATTTAATTTTTGTACAGGATGTGAAATTTAGGTCAAGGTTCATTTTGCTAGCTGTAGATGTCCAATGCTCTGTTGCCTTTTAAAATAAAATGCTGCTCTTTCTCTACCGAATTGCTGTCTTTGTTGAAAACCCGTGTTAGTCATATTTCTGGCCTCGCCGTTCCATCGCTCTCTGTCTCCTTTATCAGAGCCACGCAGCCTTCATGACCATGGATATTTAGAAGACCTCATCTCTGATGCAGTAATTCCATTTTGGTCTTGTTTTTCAGGATTTCTATTAGCTATTGGGGGCCTGCGTCTGTCCCTGTGCATTTTAGAGTAAGAATTCTACATATAGAAAACCCTGCTGAAATTTTGATAGGAATTGGATTCCATTTATAGGTCATGTGAGGAGGATTATGACTTTTTACTCTATTGAACCTTTAAGTAATTCCACAGGCACAGTATATCTCCATTTTGGAGGGTGTTTAATTCCTTATAGAATTTTGTAATTTTCAGCAAACATAGCCTACTTGGATCACGTTTTTGTTGAACTTATTACTATTTCTTCTGAGCGATTGCAGAAGATATTTCATCTTTGTTTCCAGTTCCTACATGTTTATATTAATATATGCAAACGTGGTCTCGTCTGCAGGTTGCTCTTCTGTTCTTCAACTTTCTGAACCCGATTATTAGTTCTGAGAATTTTTTCCTACTCCTTTTTGTCTATTTATTAGGATTTTCTACGTAGACAATCTAATGATCTGCACTTAGGGATGGTTTTACTCCTTGCTTTTTAAAGCTGTGACTCGTATTACTTCTTTGGCTTATCTCTTTGCACATTTCCTTATTTGTTTAATAAATTTCTTGAATTCATGGGTTTATGTTTTTTGACAAACTTGAGGGAGGCATTATTTCTTTTCATCATGTTCTTTTCCTACTTTCCTCTGGCACTCTGGGAACATGGAACTGGATGTTTTCTGCCTCCCCACAAGTCCTTGAGGTTCTACTCTTTTTGCATCTTTGCTTTTTTCAGTCTCTTAATTCGGATCAGTTAAATTATTTTGACCTGTTTATAAGTTTGATCTCTTATCCATTACCATCTCTGCTCTACTATTGAGACTGTGTAGAATTTTTTTTTTTAATTTTATCATAATATCTTTAAGATCTATGATTTTCTTGTGATTTTCTTGTGATTTTTCTTTGTAATTTCAATTTTTTTTTCTTGCTAACATTTTCTTTCTTTTTATTTGTTGTAAGGTGATTTGCAATGGTTTGTTAAAACATTTTCATCATGGTTGCTTCAAAATCCTTGTCAGGTAATTCCAACCTCTGACTCAACCTAATTTGTTGGCGTTAGTTGATTGTTTTTTATCAGTCAGTCTATGGCATTTCTGGTTCTTGTTATAATGGGTGATTTTTTTAGTATATGTGCTGCCAAAGCAAGCATGGTGATTTTTTTGTTGTATCCAGGATATCTTGTTCATCATCTCAGGAAGCTCAGAGTCCTACTTCCATTTTTCATTCAGCACACCACCATCCTGTTGAGGTTCAGCACACGGGTCCCGGCCTATGGCTGTGGCTCCAATGACAATATAATTATCAGGACTTCGAGGGGCAATTTTTCTCAGCTTGCTCTATGTACTGTTATATTGCCTGGTTTCTCACTGAACTCTGCTGTTGTTGCTTGATGGGCTAGAAGGAGGGTCCTCCAGCCACAATGCCTGTTGTCAATCTGAGAAAGCAAGCCTGTTGCCTTCTTTTTCCAATGAGACTAAAAATACTTCTGAAGGTCCTGGACAATAGACTGAGGTCTCTTGGTGAGAAACGGAGTCTCAGGCCCTGTGGCCTATTATGGAAGAAACTTTCTCCAGCCTCTTATTGTCAGCGTGGCCCCTGATCAGCCTAATATTATGAGGTTTCCATTGTGTTGTTGACGGGACTCCCATCTGGTCTGTGAGAGAAATGGGCCTCCCCAGCCATCATCTGTTGCTTGTCCAAAGTGGCAGGGGGTTAGGGCGAGAGAAGTTTGGAAATGCTGAGTCTGGACCCGATTTTTCTGCTGGGCCGTGGCTGTGAGACGCCTCATCCTGTTATGTTCTTCCAGTGCTGACGCTCCTAGAAGTGTGCTTTCCTCTCCACATATCAGAGTTATTCCTTGGTTGTTTTTTCTATTTTCTGGGTTCATATTTGTTCTTAGCAGGAAAGGGCAGAAAGCAAAACATCTACACTACATCATCCAGGCTGAAAATCCAGTTAAATTCTATAAGGCACCTCCATTCGATCTCGCTATACCATAATTTCATATTGCAAAACTGACAGTCATGAATATGGTCCAAAATGAGAGTTGCTTCTCTGTGAAGCGCCACATGGAAATCATTGTGGTCCTAAAATATGGTCATGGACTGGAAACGTTGGAGTGAAGGCTATAGTAGTTTTTAGAGTCTATGCAAATGTTCATTTTGCACTCGTGAAAATTATGTTTATTAACACAGGTTTTTACATAACTGTCCTTTAGTTTTTACCATGCTTGATGATTCATCATTGTGACATACTGCAGCACAGCTGGTTGCCAGGAGTGACATTATAGCCAAGATTTATATAAAATATCTAACAGCTATGCAGCTATAATGCTCCCACTGCATGGGTAGCACCATCAGTACCCACATTTAGGATGATAGCTCTATGAAAAAATAAAACAAAACAAAAAACAACTTTCACAAAGAATAATAATGAAACTGCCTGTCTTCAGTACTCCAGCAAAACAAGTACAGCTAAAAAACTTGTATCTAAAAATACCCTGCATCCTCTAAATTCAACATTTAAAATTTGAAACCGAATGATCAATTTAAATAGGTCTTGCTTGGAAGGGAAGAAAGTGTAAATATTCCTTAGTTACTTTGTAAATAAACTTTTAATTGTAGAGTGTCGTTTCATATTTCCAGAAAAAAAAATGAAAAAATAAAGTGTTAGTAATTTTAATGATCTAAATAATTAGATTGTTACAGCTTATTTTGATAACCATTTAGTTTGGATTGGTTTTACAATTTATTTGATGATCAGAAATTATTAAATTCATGCTCAAATCATCCTGCATTTAATGTTTAACATGAATTTGGCTTTTTATTATACCCAAGTAAAAATTTAATCATATGATTTTTTTTAAAAATAGGATTGTATATGGTACTGTTACTTTTATGTGTGTTCAAAGCCTACATTATATATGAGGACGATTCAGATTTTACTATACTCCTATCTTTCAAGACTTTTCCTTTAATGCTTACATAATAAATAATGTGTACCATCTTATCAGAGAAAATTTTAGCCCAGAAATTTTACAAAGGGTCTAAAGATACCCCAGTTATTTTTCTCTTACATTTTCACCCTACCTTCTTCCCCTGCTACCCTTATTTACCCTTCACCTTTGGGCCCTGTATCCCAAAAAAAGGGTTAGAGGCAGTTAAATCAGGTCGAGGTCCAATATCACCGGCTCATTAACCAAGAATCTAACTATTAT
>CAUYPK010106229.1:0-23270 GCA_963574355.1 Loris lydekkerianus
TGCCCAAAGTTCTCCACACTCTTGCTCAAGCTCTCCCCAAAGCAGTTCAACTGAGTGCCAAGTCCAAAAACACCAAAACAGTTCACAGGTAAGGCCTTTCTGGTTTGCAGTCTCACTGCTGCTTGTACTTACGGTTGCCGGTGGGATTAGGTACATCGAACACATGCAACCACTTGCCAGTTTTCCACTGTTTTTGTCCTCCTCTTGGGGTCATAAGTCCCTTGCTGACTCCTTGTATCCTCAAAGGGATGATTATAGGCAGATCCCACCAGGCAGAGATGCCTGGAGTCTTATCTCCCCAGACTCACCATCCCTAGTTGCAGGGAAGCTGTTACTCGGCTGCCATCTTGCTCCACCTTCAATGCTTGTCTTTTTAATAACAGCCATTATCATTAGGTAAGATGATAGCTCATTTTGGTTTGATCTGCATTTGTCTCATGATTGGGGATATTGAAGATTTTTTCATATAACCATTGGCTCTTTGTATGTCTTCTTTTGAGAACTGTCTATTCATACAATTTGACCATTTTTCCTGTTGTTTGTGTTCCTTGTATATTCTGGATACACACACACACACACACACACACACACACACACACACATACATATACATATATATGTATATATTCTGGATATATACATATTTTTCTTGTTGGATAGTTTGCAAACATTTTCTCCTACTCAACTGTATGTCTTTTCACTCTGTTGATTATTTCATTTGCTGTTTAGGCTCCCAGTTGTCTGTTTTTGTTTTATGCTGCTTGTGCTTTTGAGGAGTTTTTGAGAAGATTTTCCCATGGGAATTTTTAAAATTTTTTTTATTTTTTTGAGACACAGTCTCACTATGTCACCCTTGGTAGAGTGCCATGGTATTACAGCTCACAGCAACCTCCAGCTCCTGGGCCTAGGCAATTTTCTTCCCTCAGCCTCCTGAGTAGCCGGGACTAAAGGTGCTCATCACAATGCCTGGTTATTTTTTTGGTTGCAGTTTGGCTGGGGCCAGGTTTGAACCCACCACCCTCGGGTTATGGGCACCCTACTCACTAAGCCACAGGCGCCACCCTCCCCTAGGTATTAATATAGTATTTTTATAGTTTTGCGTCTTACTCTTAAATCTTTAATTTGTATATGGTGAGAAATAAGAATCCAGTTTCATTATTCTGCATGTAGCTTTCTAATTTTCCTAGCACTATTTATTTTTTAAAAAGTCCTGTTTCCAGCATAAGTTCTTGTTGACTTTGTTGAAGATCAGTTTGCTGTCAATGTGTGGCTTTATCGGTGTGTTCTCTATTCTGTTCCATGGTCTGTGTGTCTATTTTCATATCAATATAATGCTGTTTTGGTTACTATAGCCTTGTAATATATTTTTAAGTCAGGTAATGTGATGCCTTCAGCTTTGTCATTTTTGCTTAGGACTGCTTTGGCTATTAGAGGTATTTTTGGTTCCACATGAATATTAGGATTGTTTTTTTTTTTCTAATTCTGTGAAGAATGGCATTGGTATTTTGATAGGGATTGCATTTGTAGGCCGCTTCTGGCAATATGGTCATTTAAATCATACTGATTCTTCTGAACCATGAGCATGGGATGTTTTCATTTGTTTCTTTCCATAGTTTTCCTTGTAGATATTTTTCACCTCCTTGATTATCTTCAGCCTAGATACCATTCATAGGGTTTTTTTTTGGTAGTTATTATAAATAGGAATGTCTTCCTGATTTCTTTCTCAGCTAGAATTTTATTGGAGTGTAGATACACGACTGATTTTTGCACAGTGATTTTGTAGACTGAAACTTTACTGATTTCATTTATCTAGGAGTTTTAAGGTGGCTTCTTTACGTTTTTATAGATAGAACATTGTATCTCCAGCAAAGAGGGGCAGTTGGTGTGATGTGGCTGATGATAGACACTGTGCTGGAGCAACCCACTGGAACCCAAGTGGTCTATGCTGGTGTTGGTGCCTGGTGACAGATTGGGCAGGCCAGTCCCCTGGCTCACAGGTAAATACATGCAGGTGGGTGTCAGCTGTCATGGTATCAGTAGCTTAAGTTGGCCTGACTTCAGACCCCAGCAGGAGTGATTAGGTAACAATGGTAGTGGGCTTGGCTGGGCAATTTCTAAGCTTGTGGATGGTGCATTTTACTGCTGAGGGGATGGGACTAGGTGTGATAGGTGTGTTTTCAGTTACTGACTGTGATAGGCGAAGATGAGGTAGTCCTTAGGCAAAAAGGAGGTAGTTCCCAATCCACCAGCAGGATACTCTTGTGTGGGCTGTGGTGGCTGCACTTTGAGCGTGCCTCCAGGGAAGGTAGGACCCATCAGTTGGAGCAGCATGGGAAGATAGCTGGGGCAGTGCAGTCTGCCTATGACTTGATCTTAAAACAGCCTGTATCAGGGCAGTGGAGTTTGTTCTTGGGGTACATAGGAATGGTTTCTCCCCTTTCCTTCTCTGACCTGATTGTAGCAACCATATTACTCTGACCTTAGGACACAACATAAATCCCTGGTATCTAGGCTGAAGTACCTACCATCTAGCTCAGATGCCTGTGGGAGTCTGCCTGGGTTTCTTTTATGGAACAAAATCTCTGCAATCTCTAGGCATATTCCTATCTTAGGTCCAAAGCCCGCATGTGTTGAGTAGTTCTCTTGTAGCCAAGATTGCAGAAGGCTATGGTGGGAGTGTGGAGTCCTGGAGGTTTCTCTCTCACTTTTTGGAGCTTTTCCAGGAGCTTCCCCAGCAGGATCCCTTGCTGCTCTCCCATTACTTGTTTTCAGTGGTTTCATTTCCTTTTCTGTTGAATGCCAGCATTCTCTCTCAGATGGTCTCCTCCACCCTGGCAGAGCTGTGGGCCTCACAGTAGTGACCTGGGGTAACACAGGACCCATTAGCACTTCATTCTACTCAGCATGCCTTAATTGATCTTTCTGACTACTTAAGATTTTTAAAGAGCTTCCTATCACCTGTTGGATAAAGTTAACCTCCTGAGTATGGCAAATAGGGTATTTTGTAATCTGGTCTTTGCCTTCACTCTCATCCTTTCCTCCTGCCACTTCCTTTATGCATTCCATGTTTCAGTTGTAGAAAGTTCTTATAGTTCTTGAACACATGATATTCTTCTCGTATGGAATATCTTTCCTCTGTTCTCTCCAATAACCCAGGCTAGTAGTGAGTTATAGTAGTATACTATGGAATACTGAATTAATGTTTGTCTTTACTAACTGTCCTAGACACTAAATCAGAATTCATCAGAAATTTGTAGATGTCATGTCTAAAGATGAGACAGTGACAGGCATGGAGAAAGCATGCTGCGGGTCATTTGGCCAAAGGAAGGCTTCAACCCCCTGGCTCAGGAGATTACCACCGTAGGATTTCTCACCATGACATGGTGGTTTTTACCTGGGTTGTTTTCTGTTAGGAAATAGTATCACATGCTTCTTCCTCAGTCTTCAGTGAATGAGCTCGAAGCAGCACTTGTATACAAGATTGATAGAAAGTCTTCCTTTTTGGCTTGACAAGCTTCATTTTTTTAAAACTTTCTGACAATAGTACCAACTCTTAAGTTTGGGTCTGGGGTTCTTCTTCATCTATATGGCAACTGGAATTGGGGAAAACATTTGATCTGGCAACCTGAACAAATTAGAAATCAGTTACAGCATAATGCAGAAAGTGAGCACTTTAGAGGCAGATAGCCTGGTTCGGAATGCTGACACTGCTGTTTATAGCAGTATGAGGTTCAGCAAGCTATTTAACTTCACTCAGCTTTAGTTTTTACCTATGTAAGTGGAGGCAAAATGCATACTTAAATTAAATAATTATATAAAATACTTGGCACAGCACCTTACGTGTTGTAAACACTAATTTTATTTTGTTTGTTCTTAAATAGTGGATGGTATGTTGGTTCATTTAAGGTATATCCTAATATAGTGCAATGTATTCTTGTCTAAATAATTATACATATTTAACCCAAACAATTTTATTTTAAGAAAGATAATAGCTATAATTAGATAAACAGAAAGTATGTAAATAAAATTGGAATAGGTAGTGCATAGGCCACTTGTACCAGATCTTTGCTTTGCTTCAATTTACTAGATTAGACTCTTGGATGTAGGACCTAGGAATCAAAAATGTTCAGAAGCTCCTAAGGCTATTCTGTTATAAATTTTAAGAAATAATTGCCTATAAATTAGATGTTTTTTTGGAAATACTGCTTACATATCTTTAAAAACGTCATTTCTATTGACTTAGGTCAGCCTCTAACGCTGATGATGTGGTAAATGAAAACTTAATTTGTATCTGAAGTTACAGCTTCTGTATTTTCTAGGTAGGTTTCAAGAGCATATGAATCACATTAACTCTTATACTGCATTAACTGTGTTTTCAATCTTATTTGGAAAGACCATACTTTTCATTATAGTTTAATACCAATATAAAATAATGTTTGCAACAGATTCAAGTCAAGTGCTTTTATGGCTGTGTTAATTATCCAATCATGGTTTAGAGATTATTAATCTTAAACACCAAAACAGAAACAAAAGAAAAATAAATAAGCAAAAATTGAGAAACAAACTTCAACCCATCCTTTTTCCTGTATCCAGCACCAACATTAGTTAGTATGTTTGGATATGCTGTCATGTTGCTCTGCTAGTAATGTTCTCTTTACTGTATATAATATATAGATACACACACACACATATATTTATACACACATATCTGGTATGGTAAACATTTTTGTATATTTTAGAGTTGATCTCAGATATTATCTACTCTGAGAAATAGTCTCTGATACCCCTGCCTCTGCCCAATCTGAATCAGATACCACTTCTATTTCTCTCGCGTACCTGTCGCACTGTCCTTGGAAAGGTCTGATTGTCTCCCTTTTATACTGTGAGCTCCTTGGGGGCAGGAACTTTGTCTTTCCAGAGTCTTGTACAGTACTGAGTCCATAGGTATTCACTAAATATCTATTAAATGAATAAATCAATTTTGGGATATCTTAATCAATTTATGAAATGATTATGTCCTTGAGAAGTGGATTGAATGCAAACACTGAAATAATAAAATCAATTTTCTCATAGAAATAAAAACAAATTTTAAGTGTTTAGCTGACATTTGTCCTATTTTATTAATATTGAAGTAAGTTAATATTTTCTACCTTAATTATGTTTTCCCCTGTATTTATTTAGGGTCTGTGCATATCTTCATTTAACCATTAGTGTTTAATGTCTAATGTCTCAGGATTGGATGATACTCTAGAAATCTGGCTTTAAGTTTTCAAAGCCTAAATCCAGGTGGACACAGTTTCCAGATAATAGCATTATAAGAAAAGATGAAGAATCAGGCTGTCCATATCAAGAGCTTCTCCAGAATGGAGGAAATAAAAAATTGGGCCTTTTAAGCAAGAGGTTTAGTTGCTAACGTGCACCTTTGAGAAAGGGCCATATGCTCTTTCTCTACGAGTTAAGCTTTAGTTTGGGGTTAGGGAGAGAGAGAGAAAATGGTACACAATTCAGATAGGTTTGCAGATATTGAAAATAGAGAGAAATTGTGTCCCATTACCAAGCAGAGGCTTTGAAAGTTTTGCTCATTCCTGAGCAGCCTAGGAGAAGTAGGATAGATATATCTTTATAGTAAAAAAGTTTCACACTTAAGAAGTTATTTTGATATTTTTCTAATCAGGACTTCCATTTCATATTTATAATATAATTCCATTGATTTAAAGGTGATAGAAATAGTTAACAAAAGAATGCTACCCATGCCCTGAACTGTCAAAGGAGTCTATAAGAAAAGACGCTGAAATATTAACTCTGAATAGCTGTTTGGTGGGATTATGAATGGTTGTCATTTTCATTTATAAGTCTCTAAAATTTGAAAAATTTTCCCAATGAAATGGCTTTTTCATCTTGCTTTTCTGGCTAAACATTACTCAACTTTTAGTTTACATTCCATCCCTCTTCCCACTAGAAACTCATTAGTTGGACAGTGTATCCCTAGTTGATATTCTTTTAATATTCCGGATAACTTGTACTCTTATCACCATAGTTCACTGAATAATCATCTGTCCCCTTTTCTAGAGTGGCAGGCATCATACCTTATTAATCTTTGCACCCAATAGATAGTTATTAAATCTTTTTTGAATTGACTAATAAAAAATGTCAGCATAAAATTTATTTTATGATTTGCCCAAATTACAGTTCTAGATAAGTTTTTCTCTCCATTAAGAAAACAGACCTCTGTTTATAGGTATGTAATTTATAAAGACATAGTAATTGTGGAACCATCTGAAAATTACAGAAAAGTCAGAACAAAAAATTCTGGCTCATAGGTATTGTAAGATCTTGTAAAATGTATCTGAATTCTCTTTGTTCATTAATGGTTTATTTGCTTATAATGAAGCTGAGAAATTGCTTGCTGAGAAATACATTTTGATTTTTCTTTTGTTTTTCCTGTATGAAGTTTGTCATATTTCTCTGACAGAGTGCAAACTCAATAGTAAACAAGAGATTTTTCTTGTTTGACATCATTTAAGAATGTATAGTAAAGTCTACACATGGAACATTGGAATAATGATTCTTTTAGCATAATTTTTCATAACTTGGTATAGAAAAGGGACAAGTTAAGGTTTATTTAGATGTAAGATTAACTCTATAATAAGTGTGATATTGATTATTTTCAAGTCAGAATAGAAATGATACATTCAGGAGCATTTAACAAAGATAGTGATAATTAGGCTTAAAGGCTGATAATTGAAGAAGTAATAAGTTGAGGCATGTATATACTTTTTGTTTACATAATAAGCAAAGAAAATTATATGTTTTTCCACAAAAATAAATCCCCTGAGGATTTTGAATCTCTGTAGTATGGATAAGAAAAATGCTATTAAAAGTTAGTCATTTTGTCTTCTGGTTTACCTCTGAATTTTGCACATATTTTTAATATAAGCAGTTTGTTGAATGATGTTGACTTTCTTCTCTTCTAAATTGAGCTTTTGGAGTGCAGGATCCATGTCTTATTTGTTTCTGCATAGATGCTAGAACAACTGTGAGAAGTGGGACTTGGAGGGTCTTTTAAATATGGACATTAGCCCAACATTGGAATAAACTCCCTAATTACTTATTTCATGTATTCCTTTTCTGACAATTGATAGCTAGAATCATTATCAGGCTGAGGTCCAAGGACATTTGTAAGCAAAGAGCATGATTTGATACCTTTAAATTTTAGTACTATATCATGAAGTTTCTTATTATGTGCTATATTTTGGAATGGGCATTTTTTTTCCTCCCTCATCATAGTAGTTTATCACCACTTTTTAAGCTGTCACAGGAGAACATTTCTGGTATCTTTTGAGTTAGTCAAATTCAGCTAAATACTTTTGGATTTGTATGCAGTTTACCCTTAGACAACATAGGTTTGAGCCATGTGGGATCACTTAATATGCAGATTTGTTTGGCCTCTGCCACCCCTGAGATAGCAATAACAAACCCCTTCTCTTCCTTCTCCTCAGCCTACTAAACATGAAGATAATGAGGATGATCTCACTGGGGTTAGATGATATCTCAGAGTGGTTTTGATTTTCTCTGATGATTAGAGACAATGAGCATTTTTTCATGTGTTTGTTGGTCATTCATCTGTCTTCTTCAGAGAAGTTTCTGTTCAAGTCTCTTTCCCACTTATAAATGGGATTTTTTGTTCTTTTCTAGTTGATTATTTTGAGTTCTCTGTAGATTCTAGTTATCAGCCCTTTGTCAGATTCATAATATCCCAAATCTGCAGATGCTGGTGTGGATGTGGAGAGAAGGAAGCAATTCTACACTGCTGGTGGGATTGAAAACTAATACAACCTTTGTAGAAAGAAGTATGGAGAATTCTTAAGGAACTAAAAGTCGACCTTCCATTTGATCCTGCAATTCCATTACTGGGTATCTACCCAGAACAACAAAAAATCCTTTTACCCAAAAGACATTTGCACCAGAATGTTTACTGCAGCTCAATTCACAATTTCCAAGTGGTGGAAGCAACCTAAATATCCATCAACCTATGAATGGATTAACAAACTATGGCATATGTATACCATGGAGTACTATACAACCATAAGAAAAGATGGAGACTTTACATCTTTTATGTTTACCTGGATGGAACTGAAACACATTCTTGTTAGTAAAGTATCTCAAGAATGGAAAAAAAAAATCCAATGTACTCAATAATATGAAACTAATATATAAACAACTACATGCCCACATGAATGATAAAACACAAATATAGTCTAGCAAGGGTGAAAAGAGAGAGAGGAGGAGGGAGGGCGATTGGTGGGATCTCACTTAATGTGCACAATGTAAGGATGTTAAGCACGCTCCCCTGGGTGAAGGTGTCAATTACAACTTGAACTTTACCTTAGAATTGAAAATGATTTAACCTAAACATTTATACTCTCATATTAATTTGAAATTAAAAAAAGAAAATTCAGAAAAATAATGAGGATGAAGACCTTTACAATGATCCACTTAAAATTATAAATAGTAAATGTATTTTCCCTATGATTTTTAATAACATTTTATTTTCTCCAGTTTACTTTATTATAAGAATATAGTTTATAATACATATAACATATGAAATATGTGCTAACAGATTGTTTATGTTATCAGTAAGGCTTCTGGTCAGCAGTAGGTTATTAGTAGTTATTATTAGTCATTCAGTTTTTGGGTAGTCAAAAGTTATCTATGGATTTTTTCATTATTCAAAGGGTTGCCATCCCTAACTCCTCCATTGTTCAATGGTCAAACTCTATTTGCCAAATCTAATAATGCTTTAGATTGTTCAGAACCCTGTGGGTCCCAAAGGAGAGAGATACAAAGGGATAAAATGTAACTAAAAGCTATGAACTGTGCTGAAGTATATTTTTGTACATGAAAAATAACAGTTTGTTGGAATATTAATCTTGGTCTGACAATATTATTACTAAAATACTATTACTGTTCAGAATATGTTTCTGAATTCATTGCCAACCTAAAGTTCAGCTATTTTATATTAAAAGGGGCCAAAGCAAAGAATTTTGAGATCTAAACTAGAAACCTAATACCATCGGGACTGAAACTGTTTTCTTGAAATACCAGTGTTGGCAATAACCTTTAGAATACAGTGTTTTCTTCCAATATAATCAATATTAGATGGCCTTTTCTCTAAGATAAACATTATATTAATGTGCATATCTCAACCCCCAGGGTTTAAAATGGCAAAAGGAAGAGGAACTGGAAGTACATGGAATCCAGGCTGACTTGCATGCTTAGAGGATTAGTGCAAATTGAGGTCAGCAAGAGTCCCAGGATGCAGGACAGATCAAGGAAGGAAGCACACCATGGTGGCTGTATTCTTTTCCTATTGGCCATGACATGGGCAGCTGGAGAAGAAGGTGGCTCTTTTGTTAGTTTTTTTCTGAAATTCCTCTTTGTCTGTATGGTTGGCTGATGGTCAATCCCGACTTTTATTTCATTCTGCAGGGAGGAAAATTCCACTTTAATTATTGCTGGGTATGACAGGAAAGAGCATCAGAAGCATAGTACCTCACACATAGTAGGACTGGCTAAATGAAGATCAGACTATTGTTTCAATCCAGCAGGGCGTCTGGAACATTTAGTTCCTGGGAGAAATTCAATCTTGCAACACTTAATGTGATGTTTTAAATTATGGCTAATAGAATCTCCTTGGATTTCTAAATAGGAGCAGGCTAAACATGAACCTAATCATCCAGGACCCAAAGAAACTTTTAACCATCCAGGACCCAAAGAAACTTCACTATAGTGGAAAGAGTTCTGGATTGGAAGAAATATAAAATTTACTTGGGATTATTTTTCAAAAGGTCTATCTTCACCTACTTCCTCTCCTAGCTCCCATGAAGGTTATATTAGACTCTCTAAGGCAGATAATATGTAGTTGAAAAAAAGCTGCTCATGCAAGTTGGATTTCCTCTTCCCATTTGTTTCTCTTTAACTTTTGAGTTTGACAATCAGTGGAGAAGCTGAGTTGTAAAATTCTTTAATTTTGTTAGCAAATATCCCATTACCTAGTGATTTTCTTCCCCGGAATTTATCGGTTCTATACTTAACTTCTTAGAGAAAAACATAATGAAACTCAAGTTGGGGGCAGAGGGGAGAAGGGAGGAGGATTGGTGTGCTCTCACCTAATAGGCACAACATAAGGGTGTATGGCACACCTCCTGGGTGAGGGGCACGACTGCAACGTGGGACTTTACCTAACAAAAGCAAACAATGTAAGCTAGTCATCTATAGCCTCATACTAAACTGAAATTAAATAAATTAACACAAATTAAAAAAATTTTTTAAATATTCTTATCTTCTTCATGGGGACTTGTGTAATATGTAGACATATTCTCTCAGGTTATGGGCATTAATTCTAATATATTCTGTAAGATAAACATAGTAGGTTAAATGAAGCTTATGTTTTCTTTTTTCCATTTTCTTTTTGCTAGGCTAGTATTCAATACCTTAGGTCAGAGAACTTTAGAAACATGGTTTTTCTTGTTCTTTAGAAGTAGGATGTCTGCTGTTGCAACCCTGATTAAGTCCTGTTCTACTGGTAGAAATAGTATTACTGCATACATTAAGCACTCAAACAATGGTTGTTCTAGCAAAGTACCTTCATGATTTAATAACATACACTGTAAAGAAATATAGATTAACAGTAGTTTAGAAGACAATTCTATTTTTATTCTGGCTTTTGGAATAAGAATCAGACATTTTCCTTGTTACATTTAAACTAATTTTGAAGAAATATAAAACGGAAGGCTTAAAGCTTCTTAGAAATATTCTTTCTAAATAGAATTATTTTTATTCTAACAAATTATTTGTGATTGTTGACTATGGTTATTTGAATGTCAAGGGAGCTTTTATTCATCAGTTTGTGGTAGACAGTTAAGTTGAGCCCCAAATCAGTAAATTCCTAGTTAGATATCATGTCACTTGAATATGTGTTATTACTTCAATGTGCTGTGTACAAAGTAGGCACTCGAACAACAGTAATCATTATGGTTTAAAAAAACCACATTTTTTCTTATGTAAATAATAGAAGCTATTTTAAGGAATTGTATGAAGAAGGAAAACAGATAAAAGTTATCTATAATTGCACCCGTGATGAGTATTATAGAAAATTTACATGTATTGCCAAAAATAATTTAATATCCACTTCTACTGATTAAAGATTTTAGAATTTGGTGAAAATTTTCTTATTTACAATAAACTATCTTAATAATTTTAGTCATCCACTTTTAACCCCTGAAAGTTTTTCACCCCTATTCATTTGTAACCTCCATAATTAATCTGAGATCCAGTGATATATGGACTTCATTTCTTAAAAAACTCTGTCTATAATCAATTTTAGATTTTAAAAAATTGCTTAAAAAACTCTATATCTATAATCAATTTTAGAAAATACATGAAGTCAGTTAGTGATCATTATCAACTATTTTCCCTAACAAGAGCTTCTCTAACTTCTTTTCTTCTATGGATTGTTTAGATACCCCTACCTCTCTTTTGTTGAGACTTTTAACCTGAATGGGTATATGTTTGGGCTACCTTGTCAGAATCATTGTCTTTTCAAAGTGCTTTAGTATCTTAATCCTTTCTGCTATCAAAATATTCTCTTGCCCTGTCATTTTTGTTGAGAAGTCATAGAAATAATATATTTCATTTTCAATAGTATATGAATTACCTAAGTTTCTTACTATTTAAATATTAAAAGTATCTGTCCAATTCTTATTGAGTGAACATTAATGTAAATGTTTCCCTTTTTTTGTGGTTAGTGAATATTCAGTCTCACTAAGACGTACTAATTTTGAGGTTATTTTATCTGTTTTAAAAGACCCCAGGTACACAGAGCAGGACGTGTAGTAAACATTCTTAGTAACATCATCTTGTTTAAATTGTGTCTGCTGTGGGGTGGTGGGACTGATGTGAGTTGCCTCAGTGTCAAAATCAGGCTTAGATGGCTGCAGGCCAGCTTGGACTAGTCTATGTAAGAAGTTAGCATCTTAGGTGAGATTCTTAATGTCCATTAGACTTACAGCATTACAGGCTGTATTTTATACCAGTAGCCAGGTGTGGGCAGTGATACAGGGCTTGGGGGATCTCTCTTACCGGCCCAGGGATCCAAGGCATTCAGTGCAAAACCTGGCCAGCAGCCCGAGTGAGTAGGAGCCATGTGACTCTGGTGAGTTGGAGTGTGCAATTGCCTCCTGCTTCAGAGCTACCTGATCCGAATACTAAGCAGAGCGAGTGCCGGGCTGGGTATAAGACACTGAAGACACTGCAGAGCAAGGCGCTTATTCCAGAGGCGTTACAAAACATGGAGATTAAAGACCAGGGAGCCCAAATGGAGCCGCTGCTGCCTACGGTAAGAGACAACCTGCTGTCACTTAGATTAACAGCGTTTGCTGCAAAACCTGTCAGGCAAGTGGTCTGTTAGCTAGGTGCAGTGAATGTACTTTTGGGGTGGTGGATAGCTCCCACGACATATGGACAGGGGTCTCCTCCCATCTCCGGAGACTGAAATGCATAAAGCAAAGCACATGATTTCCCCCACCCCCCTTCTCAATATGGATGCACAACAGTGATGAAATGTCTCATGTTTGCTGCTGTTTGAAGAAATGGCTAGGTTTTAGCAGCAGGGGCAGTTGTATCTCTCTCTCACTGCCTGTTACTGCTTGGTGGTTTAAGCCCTTGCAAAGAAGCCCCCTTTTATCATTTTTAACCCCTGACACATTTCCTCCACATACCTCATTCCCAGGCAGTGAGGTGAGGGAATCTGCTGCTGTTTCAGCTCTAAAGATTTAGTCTCTACAGCCACCAGGAGAAAGAACAGAGGATTGTGTGTGTGTGTGTGTGTGTGTGTGTGTGTGTGTTGTCACTGTCGTTCTCAAAGGGAAATAGGTCATGGTTCATGTACAAATAAGGTATGCATTTGGGGGAGACAGGGACACTATTCAGATTTGAATATCTGAAAGGTTCCTGAACTCATTTGGAAGTAGCCCATCTGTTTATTTCTGGGTCCTTAAGCTGTCTCCCTAGATTTAATTGTTAGATAGGTGATTGATTTTTCTGTCCTCTCCACAATTTCTCTGTCTGGCTTGCAGACTTTGGAGATCTTTAGGCAACATCTTTTTCAGTCTGGAGCAGCTGATGTTGCTGTGTTTAAGAAAAAAAAAGAAAAAAAAAAAAAGAAAGAAAGAAAGAAAAAATACTCCAGTATTTTCTTGACGCAACAGAGATGCCAAGCTGATAGCTTCCAGGAATCTATTAGCAATGCTACAGCAGAAATTGCTTCCCTGCACTAAACCAGACTGAAGGGCTGTTTCTCAGCTCTCTGTTACTAAGGTGGGTGACCCACCTGCAGACTAGGTACAGGAAGTAAACTCTCCATTTCTGAGTTCATTCCCAGGCTTTGAACACACCTTTAAATCAAATGGTGCTGTATGAGGAGTGGGCAGATTCTGGGCCACTCCATTTTCAGGGCCTTACCTCTCCTGCCGGGCTCAAACGCTGCAAAAAGATTCCAGTTTGCATCTCCGGAATCAGCTGTGACTACTGAGCATGCCCAGTTCTCCTCCAGACGCCAGGTTTGGGCAGAGAGTGAGAAGGGAGATAGGAAGAATGCAGGAGTCACTCCTAAGAATAGAGCCTAAATAAAGGGCAGGAGACGTGTCAGAGCAGGGGTGGGGGCAGGGGAAGGAAGTATGTCAGTCAGCCTGCCTGCTAAAAAGTAGAGATATTTCTCTGGGGAATCAGTATATACATATATATATAGAAAGGTTTGTCCACTTTACTAAACTTAAACCGATGCATAAATTAGGATACTCTGCTCAGAATATGTAGGATCAATGCTATCAGTAACAATTTCTCTGGAAGTGAGAGGAACTATACACAGGATTTGTTGTATGGAGATTTGGGGAATATTAGATATAGGAAAAAAATCCGTTTTTGGAGAGAGAGATTGGGAGAGAGTGAGAGAGTGTGTGTGTGTTGGAGACTGTCCTAGAAAAACAGGCTGAAGGCTGTTTGATGTGGCTTATGGATTTGTCACTTGTGGGGAACAGTTAAAGGTTTAGTACCAAATGAGGATTAACTAGAGGAATTTAGAAAAGGATGATATTACTGGGCTAGATGGGTAACCAGTTGTGGCTTAAAAGAACAGGGAAAATACAAGTTTGGCTAGGGAAAAAGGTCTGCAATAAAGCTGATGAAAATTTTAGAAGGCCAAAATTTGATTTCATATTATCCCCATGAAATAAATCAAAAGTTTGCATTTCATGAGGATAATGGCCAGTTCAAAATAGTCACACAGTTTAATGGCAAGAGAGGATCACGTTAGCAGTTCATTATAAGAAAAACAAGCCTGAGAATCTAGAAAGGTGGCTGAATTCTTGGGTCAGTTTACACTCATATGGTGTTTTCACCTTCCTCAATTGCTTTTATGGTGTTTTTAAATTTTCAAAACAAGTGTGTTATGTAAAGCAGGTTTTATTATTTTCATTTAAAGATGAGAACTTGAGGCACAGGGAGACTGAATTAAATGGCTAAGATCACACGGTGATGAAGCTAAAACCCGAATATAGGTTTTCTAAAACTAGTTGTGAAATTTTTATAACATTCAATATTTTTTGCATCACTTTCTTAATCAGACTTAACATTTTTACAGTTCCAGGACTGTAGTTTTTGGGCTCGGATGAGAGAGAAAGAAGTATTAATAGCACTAGGCTCTGATTTAGAAAATTAATCAGATGATTAAAATTATGTGAGAGGCAATATTGGATAATATTTAAGAACATAGTCCGGTAGGTCTCGGCACTGCTATTTATTTACTATATGATATTGGAAAGTTATGGCTCTTAGTTTCTTCAGCTGTGGAAAGGGAATGGCATGTAGCTTTTAAGTTTTGTGCTGAATAAATGAAATAACCTATGTGGAGTACCTGGCAAGTAGTAAGTGCTCAATAAATATCCGTTGCTATTATCATTATTAATGTTGTTATTATCATGTTTATATGAATAGGTGTATATTATTATTGCTATATATTCATCTCGGTATAGACATTGAGAGGAAGTTTAAGTTTCAGGTTTTTATGAGGGTAGTTTGTCAGTCCTGTCTACTAAGAAAGAATGGGAAAGGAAACACTGGAAGAGACTTTGCAGTGGAGGTGGGAAGTGGGGATTCAAGTGATGGCTCTGAAAGTTTGCAATATGAGTGGAAAGCCAATTGGAAAGGCATTGAAAGGTAAGAGTAGAATGGGACAGATGCAACCAGCGGTAGATAGAGAAGTGAGGGGAAAGAAATCAGTAAAGGAACAAGTATGTCATATGAGTGAATGTATTAATTCAGATTCCAGTGAAATGGAGATTATAATAAAACCTCCCAAGGTTTACTACCATGTACTATATATAAAGTACATCTGGAGGGTGTTGGTGGAGGAGTCCCTGATATGTTTCTCTTTTCTCCAAGACTTTCTTAGGAAGCTTCGAAAATACTCTTCTTTTACAAGACAAGCCATCATTGCATTTTGTAAGTTTAGTCACTCTAAATCTGAGGGAAATCACTCTTCTGGGGCCAGAACACAGTCTAACTTTGGTAGCAACTGACTGCTATGACAGAGGTAAAGAACACGCATTTCCAGAAGATTTATTCACTTATTGAGTGTTTACTTCTTGAGGTTGGAGATACAGCAATGAATAAGACAGGCAGAAACCCGTGATCTAGGTAGTCTAGAAATGGGACTCAGTTTAACTTTTCAAGAGACTGCTGTTTCTCCTCAAATATTTAATCACTGTTATAACCTTTTTGAGATGGATATATATATGGCTATATATATAATGGTGATATCACTTTAGTAAGAATGGAATTAACTTTTTAAAAGCATGAAGCCACATATTTAGGATTGCATTAATTATTTCATGTTTTCCTTTGACATTCAGTATTAAATTTGCTTCTAGGAGTAACCTAGCAACTCTTAAATTATTGGGCAATGGAAAAGCTTCTAGGAGAATATTTTTATAACAAATATATTCATCCTATGCCATTTAATCTTGAGTGATATACAGTAAGTCCATTTTGGGTCCCTTAGAAAATTCTGATTTTTTAAAATTATGTCTTTTAATTTGGGCTTACTCATAAAACTTCAAGAAAAATGAAACTACAATAAATCTCATTTTAAAAAGGTAATTTGAGGCTGGACACAATGGTTCATGTCTGTATTCCTAGAACTTTGGAAGGCAGAGGCAGTAGGATTGTTTGAGCCCAGGAGTTTGAGGTTGCAGTGAGCTATGATCGTGCCATTGCACTCTAGCTCCAGTGACAGAATAAGACCCTGTCTCTAAATAAATAAATAAATAAATAAATATAATTTGATGGAATGGGATAGATGATAGAATTTAGTATCTTTGAAAATGCTGATTTAAGATTTCTAAATGGCCCAGTTTATTGAATTGTTTTATTTGTGGAAAAAATGTTATTAAGAAATCTATATTATTAAATTGGGGGAAGGAAAATGGGGGCTAAAATGTCAAGGTAACAAAAAGAGTACATCAATTGGCTACGAAATACTGTTTTTTCTATTTTATTTGAATTGAAATTTAAATTATAATCTGAATTTACAGAAAACATACCACACATGGGAGTTTGTAGGAAGCAATATTCATTCTAAGAAATTAATTCTAAGAAATTAATCTTCATTCCACTTTCATGAATTGACTTGATATTCTAGTATGGTGAGTTACTATAGAAATAAAATATATGTGTAAGGTTCTAAGGTTAGGGATAAGTGATAGAATCTAAAGTCTATAAGTGTTAAGTTTATTTATTGATTGATTATCATAGTGTTAAGTTCATGATAAAAACATTGAGGTCAGATTAGGAAGTAGGATAGTTTAAGATGATGAGTTAGAAAATATCTAGTACAAAGTCTGGAACTCAAATAAAGTTAGAGACTATGGTCAGAATATAATCAGACTTCTATCATTTCTTCAGATGTCTCAACTGGGCGTGCATAGATTACAATGCCTCACAGTGTCCTGTCAGTTAATAGAGAACGCCAGTGTGGGGGCCACTCTCCACTCTTCTGTGTAGAGAGATTCAACTCTACCTTTTTTGTATCTCATAGAATACATGATATTTGATCACTTAACTTTCTGTGAAGATGCCACTTTCAATCTATATAACAAAGATTAAGTTTTATGATTTTTAAAAAATAAAGTAAAATTTGGGGGTGGTGCCTGTGGCTTGACGGAGTAGGGCACAGGCCTCATATACCAGAGGTGGCGGGTTCAAACCCAGCCCTGGCCAAAAAAAAAGAAAAGTAAAAGTAAATTGAAATTTTGATATGTCTGAGACATATCAAATAATTGTCTCAGATATTCCTTGGGGGTCTTACTTTTCATTAGAAAAGGGGAATTACTTATATATATTTCATTTTTATAGAATTATGTACATATATATTTTAATCAGCCTTATTATTTAGGGAGGTTTAGGCTCACAGCAATACTGGGAAGAAGCTATAAGGGTTTCCCATACATCCCCACCCCTATCTGCACATGCATAGACTCCCCTATTAAAACCATATCCCAGCACAGTGGTACATTTCTTCAATTGTTGAACCTATATCAACAAATTGTTATCTTTGCATTAAGAGTTGGTGTTAAACATTTAATAGCTTTGGGAAGGTTTATAATAACATGTATCCATTTATATTATATCATACAGAGCAGTTTCACTGCCCTAAAATCCTCTGTGCTCTGCCTGTTCATCACTCTTTCCCCACCAACCTGTGGCAACCTCTAGTCTGTTTATTCTTTTCGTAGTTTTGTCTTTTCTATATTGTGAAATAGGAGTAATCATACAGGAACATTTGCCGATTGGCTTATTTCACTTAGTAATAAGCACTTATTTTCTCTGTTTTTTTCATGGCTTGGTAGCTCGTTTCTGTTTAGCACTGAATAATTTTCCATTGTCTGGATGTACCAGTTTGTTTATGCATTCACCTACTAAGAGACGAGTAGGCTGCTTCTAGGTTTTGGCAATTGTGAATAAAGCTGCTACAAACAAATCTATATGCAAGTTTTTGTGTGAACATAAGTTTTTAGTTCTTTCAGATGAATTCAAAGGAGTATGATTATTAAATTGTACAGTAAGAGACTTTAGTAATTTTAGAAACTGCCAAACTATTTTCCAAAGTGGCTGCCCCATATTGAACTTCCACCAACAATGAAGGAGAGCTCTTGTTACCCCACATACTCACCAGCATTTGCTATTGTCAGTGTTTGGGATCTGCATTGAATCTATAGATCAAATTGGGAATAACTAATACTTTGACAATATTGAGTCTTCCTATCCAGTAACATGGAATATCTTTCTACTTATTTACTTCTTTGCAGCCACATGATGGATCAAAGAATTATTATAATTCTTTAGAATTATGTAGTTTTCCTCATGTAGATCTTATGTGTATTTTGCTAGACTTATACCTGTTTTAATGTTTTTGGTGCCTCTATGAATGATATAGTGTTTTTAATTTCAAATTTCACTTACTTACTGATGGTTTCTAGAACTGATGGTTTGACTTTTGTATATTAACCTAGTATCTGCAACCTTGTTATAATCACTTACTAGTTCCAAAAATTTTTTTGATTGTTTAAGATTTTCTGCATAAGCAATCAAATAAAATCCAAAGACAGTTTTTATCTTTGGGAAGAACTAACCAGTTTTTTTTTTTTTTTTTTTTTTTTTGTTTGTTTGTTTGTTTTCTTTTTTGTCTTATTAGCTAGGGCTTCCAGTATAATGTTAAAAAGTGGTGGTAAGAGGGGACATCCTTGCCTTATTCTTGGTCTTAGTGGAAAAGTTTCAAGTTTCTTACCATTAAGCATCATAATAACTGTAGGATTTTTATAGATATTCTTTCTCAAGTTGAGGAAGTTCTTCTCAATTCCTAGTATACTGCAAATTTTTATCATGAATGGGTATTGGATTGACATTTGGTTTTGTTTTTTGCTTTCTGTAGATATGATCATGTGATTTTTCTTTTTTAGCCTATTGATATGATGTGTTTGCATTAATTGATTTTCAAATGTTGAAATAGCTTTGCAGAACTGGAATAAATCCCATTTGGTTGTGTCATATAATTAATTATTTTAATACATTGATAGGTATGATTCGGTAATTTTTTTGAGAATTATTGCTTTTATATTCATGAGAAATACTGGTCTGTAGTTTTCTTTTCTTCTAACGTCTTTGTTTTTGTTATTATGGTAATGGTGGCCACTATAGAATTAGTTAGCGAGTATTCCCTCTGCTTCTATTTTCTGAAATAGATTGTAGGGAACTGGTAAAATTTATTTTTAAATAATTTGATGGAATTCACCAGTGAACCCAGCTATACTTGGTCCCTTCTCTTTTGCAAAGTTATTAATTAATGATACAAGTTTAAAAAATAAATAGACTCATATACAGTAGAACCTCTGTAAGTTTACCACCCAAAATACTGTAACAAATTGGTCAACATACAGAGGTGATTAACATAAGGACTTTTCATTGAATACCTGTGGTACATATCTGGTCTTTGAAAATTAGTTCAACTTTAGGAGGTGGTCAATGTGGGATGGTAGTCAACTATGGATGTTCTACTTGCAAGACTGTCTTGCTGCACATTGGAAGAAGAAGAGTTGTCTTGGGTCACACAGTAAATTCACAAGCAGTAATAAAAGCTGATTAGCAATCATAATAACAACAACAATAATAATAATGTTCCTGAGTACTTTTCATATCTGACACCATAGATAAGGAAAAAAGTCTTCAGAAAATTAGCATGTGGCCTGCGGCCACAGGTTGGACGCTCCTGTCTATGTATTTGATCCAAAGGCTATTGAGATCAACTGAAGACAAGAATTTGTACTGGTTACTTAATTTACAGATGATGAAACTGAACATCAAAAGCAAAAAGAAATATTTTTAAGGATGTGCTATTTCACTTGTTAATGTCAGAACTTGGCCTGGAGTCCAAATCTTTTGATTTCTAATTTATATTCTTTCCACTATTATATCATCCCTATTCTAGTGTAGAGTTAACAATCAAGTCCCAAACTACAATAGTAATTAGGCAATCTTTGTGAATTAATGATAGATATTGTCTTAGGTGCCTGATGATATAAACGTCTGTAATCTAATGATAATCCTGAAAGGCTGCTAACGTTTTCTTTTCTTTCTAACCTTATAGATGAAAAACTGAGGCTAAGAAAGTTGAGTATATTATCTAAGTTCACATAGCTAATAAGTATTAAGCTAGGATTTGAAAATATTTCATCTACTAATACGTGGCTTTATTCCTTTAAAATCTTTAAAACAATAAAAAGGAATTTCACTATTAAAAAAAACTTGCACTTCTTCTTCAATCAAATATGAAAGTGCTCTGATACAAAGTGCTTGAAAAATAAGGTATTTTTTACAATATATTATATGATTCCATTTATATGAAATGTCCAGTGTAGGTAAATCCAGGGAGTATGACAGCTAACAGATACAGAGTTTCTTTTTGCGGTGATGGTAATGTTCTGGAATTATATAGTGGTGATGGTTGCACAACACTCTGCATATACTAAAAAAACACTGAATTGTACACTGTAAAATGATGAATTTTATGTTATGTAAATTTTATCTCAAAAAGAGTATGTTGTTGTTTACTATTATTACTAACAGGGAGAAGGCCAAAGATCTGAAAAATGTTTATGTCACTCATATTTATATAAATTAAGAAGACTGCATATAAAATATTTATAAAATAGTTATAAAAATTTAAAATAACTTGAGATACACACTCTAGATATTCTTTACCATACAATCTACTCTCATTGTGAATATAATGTTCAGGGTGGTCAGAGTTTCAGCAAACTATTTATAGACCTAGAGATCTCTTGGAATATATATTTAAAGTTGAGTTATGAGTATATGGCATATTCTATGTACTAGAGAGGAAGAGAACTATTTTACTTGGGTCAAATTTTATTTAGATATTAATTGCTTGTGGCAATGTTTTATCTTAGTGGGATTCTCTAGGCAATATATTAAGGATAAAATGACAATTTCTGAAGTGCTATTTGTATAGTTGATCTTATATTAAGATTAAATATTAAGTTCATGTTAAATTTCAAATAGTTCATAATTCCAGAGATGTTCTCACAGGATGAAAATGGAGCTTAACATACGGACTCATTTGGACAGAGAGATGTATGATAGCTAAAAACTCTTTGTATAGTTTAGAATAATGACAAAGTCCCTGTATCAGTAACAACAAGACTTACTCATTCATCATGGAAATTATACTCTTAGGATCTAATAACTCAAGTTTTTAAAGCAGAATTTTTCTATTGCATATTGAATGTGTTAGGTTGCTGGAGTGCCTCCAAAATTTATTTGCGACTGTGCTTGTTCTTGCTAATTCTGAAAAACCAAAATTATTTAGAGAAGTCTCTTTCTAATGGCTTTTTAAAAAAATTAATGGGATTTTGATATCAAAGATGATGACCAGGCCAAATTACAGAAAACAAGTGCCATGAAAAGCAGTTAGGTATGTAACAACTACCAGATGGGATCAAAAATATAACTGTGCTTATGAAACACATTTCATAATTTTTAAATTCATACAGCTTGTTTCACAAATGAAGTGGTGGATTTCTGTTGGTATTTAAGTTTCTCTAGGAATAAGTCTAACTGAACATATTTGATTTGCGGTAAAAAAATGACTAACAAAACAAAACCCAGAACAAACGCAACATGTAGACAGCAGTAGGACATAGCCCTAATGTATAATATGTTATTTGAATTCATACCATGTACTTTGTGGTTTATTAACATAGTATAACTTTATAACATAAATGTCTCTCAAATATCTGATATTATATAATTGACAAGGAACTTCTAGTAGATTCAAAAAATTAGTATTTTTTTTCTATTAAACAAAAGAATTATTGAAAACCTTGAACTTGAGGACCATTAGCATTGGAGGCAGCAGGAGGGCTAGTTGAAAATCTGTTTCAGGTCTTATTCAAGCCTATGGGCTCAGAATGTTAAAGAGTTAGCACCAGGAAACCAGCATTTAAAAAAGTACACCAAGTGATTCTTAGATACATTAAAACTTGAGAATTTTTGCCTTGAAAAATTAACAAAATAGAAAAAGTCATTATATGTTTTAAAATTATTTTAGCTTTAAGAATGCTGGGAGACTGAGTTTTGCTACAAAACAAAGAAAGCCATTTTTCAAAATAAATCATGACAGGTTATAGAAAATTCAATGCTTCTTGCCCATTTTACTTACTTAGCATGTATTATGTATTACTTTGAAATATTGTGTATATACATCTTTATCTAGACATCTATGTAGATGGTCCCAACTTATAAGGCTTGACTTAGGATTTTTCAACTTTGTAATTGTGCAAAAGCTAGATGCAGTCACTACTCTTCTTGACTTATGATTGGGTCACCTACAGGTAAACACATCGTACGTTGAAAATACTATAAGTAGAAAATGCACTTTTGACATAGATATGTTCAATTTATGATGGTCTTAGTCAGACACCCTATTGTAAGTTGAGAAGCATCTATATACAAATTATTTTGCTTGTTATACATAAAAACACATATAACTTGTTTCCTGAATCAGTGTGCTAGATTCTTGAATGTACCGTCATTTTAGATAATTCTGTGCTGCTCTCACAGACCCAAGTTTGTGGAACTCCTTAATCATATTATGGGTGATATACTAAGGAGCAACATTGTTATGAGCTCTGGAGTCAAATAGTCCTGTTTCAATTAATAGATATGCCAACTTTGGCAAATTGTGTTAAGTGTTCAAAGTCCTACTTTTCTTACCTGTAAAATAGAAATAGTAACAATAGTAGTATCAGCATCACAGGTTTATGAAAATTAACAAAACATATATAATATTGTTCAGACTAATGACTCAATAATAATAGCTATTATTATATGATAATAACATAACTTGAAAACCAATTCAACATATATAATATTTGTATACAATCATATATTAATAATATATGATAAATATTACCACATATACTTGAGTATAAGCCAATCCGAGTATAAGCCGACCCCCTTAATTTCACCCTAAAAACTGGGAAAACTTAGTGACTCGAGTATAAGCCGAGGTGGAAAATGCAGCAGCCACTGGTAAATTTCAAAAATAAAAATATATACCCAAAACAATTACAATAATT
>CAUYPK010106230.1:0-11824 GCA_963574355.1 Loris lydekkerianus
GTATGTGTGAAACTTAGTAAATGTGGAATGTAAATGTCTTCACACAATAACTGTGAAATTGCCAGGAAGGCTATGTTAACCAGTGTGATGTAAATGTGTCAACCGGTCTGTGAAACTAGTGTATGATGCCCCATGATCATATCAATGGACACAGCTATGATTTAATAAAAAATAATAATAATATTAATAATAAAAAGAAAATTCATATGCGTTAGCCTTAAATGAACAGGAGGCATTATTTGAATCTGACTTATCATAGCTGATAATTTGGAGATGTTTTGGTAATTAAACACGTACAGATGCAATTCACTTGAGAATGCTCTAGAATATCAGAAAGCTTGTTTAGTCTCTCTTCAGGTTGTTTTCTTTCTCTGCTACAGGATGACGCGTGGGACCCCCCCCCCAACATTATCCCCAGGCAACATTGTAGCCTTTTTAGAAATTACTCATCTGTTTTGCTGTGTTGAATATTTTCACCTTTGCCTCTGACTCGCCATAACTAACAAAAGTGTCAGTGTGTTGAGAAAGAAATGGACGGCTGCTTCTCCTGTCTCCTCTTCCTCCCGTCCCTCCCTCCTACTCCCCCTCCCCTCCCCTTCCCTCCCCCCTTCCCCTCCTCCACCCCCCTGCACAGTATCCTTAATGATTTCCAGGTGTGCCTGCTGGGTCACACTCCTGGCCCCCCTCCTGGGAGGCTGGGTGTGTGCCTCCACAAACACAAGACCAAAGTTGGGAGGTGGGGGACTCAATGCAAGTACAACATCAGGGAACGGAAAACAAAAAAAAAAAAAAAAAACTTTGAAGTTTAGAGGATGAAATTGGTTAGAATGTATATATGTATTTCTAGATGAAGACAGACCCGTTTACATTCCAAGAAAGGAAAATGTTTTCCGCAAACTGTTTCTCTGGACCCTGTGGGTTCTTATTAATGCTTTTCAACCTTGTGATTGAAAGTCCAAGGCCTGTGATCCAGGCAGGGGCCACAGCCAGAAAAAATTCCCTGGGAAGACGGCGTGTGCCTTCAAGTCGTCCTCGGTTGCTGTTCTTGGATGCCCCACTTTCCAAAGGCCAGAAATTATTTCAGGGAGTCATTGCAGTTTGGGAAGGTTTTATGTTCTCAGAGCAAGGTGCTCTACTCACAGGAAGATGTATAATTAGTCGTGATCGTTTTGATTGGAGAAGATGACACGGGTGCTCTTCTCAGCTGAGGGGTCCCTTAGTGATTCATCAAGGGACCGTTCAGTAAGCTGCCCAGTGCCTTCCCTTCTCCCTGGGGGCCGTTCCCGTGTGATACAGCCTTCCTGATGCACTTTAACTGTCACCCCTTCCATGAGGTGTTGACAAACACTGTCTTCATCTCCTTCCTGTTGGACAAAACACCTCTTTTGACATAGACATGTTAGAGGTCATGGACCCTAAGGTCAGACCTGCCTGGGGATCCTGGTGACACCCTTACTAGAGTGACCCTGGCAAGTAAGTTTACTCAAGGCTCCTCTGTACAATGGATACAACCTTTCAACCCAGCGTCACGACATTCTGTAATGATCACATGCTTACTCATCTCTAGCTGGCTACTAAGTAGACTGTGAGCCTCCAAAGGCTCAGACTCACATCCCACTTCTCTTCGCCTCTACAGTCATAGCAGAGCCCTAGGCACACAGTAGGTCCTCGGCCAATGTCCCAGGGTGCGCAGCTGGTCCAGAGATGCCTATAAGGTATTTATTCACAGGAGCTGAGAGCAAAGCAGGCTCGATGCCAAGGAAAATTCAACCAGGGTAGGACTCACAGGCAATCCATTCACGGCAGAGGCTTCGTCCACCTTTAGCTCCCTTTGGTATTGACGACCTTTCTCTCCTGAAATATTACAGGAACTGCCCTCAACGAAGACAGATGGGTCCCCCTCCGCATTCACACACAGTTCCGTCTCCTCCACCAGCTTCCCATGCCCCATTCCCTCTGTCTCAGGAAAGTAATAATAGTAACTCATAATAATAGTTCAAAATAATAATAATCATACGTGGGATTTATATATCAGCGTGCCTCCTAAGAGGGCAAATAAACCATTTTACACAATGCAGAGAGAGGGACAGATCTTCCTTGTGTTGCTGGCGATCAAGTTAAGGCAGGCAAGATTTACAATCTAATTCCACCCTCAGAAGCAGAGCCGGGGTGCCCCGTTGGCAGGTGGGGGATCCAGTTTAATGCTGTTTTCTTGGTTTTGCTTAAACTGCCAAGTGAATTACTGTAACATACTTTGCCTGCAATTAATTTGACATCTAGTGCCAGAGAGCCGCTTTATATTTTTCAAGGCAAGGCAGGGTGAAATTTTTGCAAAAAGATTTGTCTATCATTTTTATTGATGTCCAAACACGGTCTCTTTAGCTTCTTTGGAATCGAGCTGTGAAAATCACATGGGCTCTGATTTATTTATTTATTTATTTATTTTTAAGGATCACAGAAAAAAAAAAAAAAAAACCATGATGTTCTTGTTGAAATGTTTCTAAATCCTCCATACAATAAAAAATAGGTTTATGGTGTTCACTTAATGAAAGCTGACTTTCCCAGAATGATTTATATTATCATGGTGGGGGGGGGGGAGGGGAAGACCAATAAAAAAGATAGAAAAGGGTTTGACAAATGGTCCTGGGTGTTTGCCCAAATGGCTTTAGAGATAGTGTCTAAAACTGATATTAATTTTGTTATGTGTTATGGCACAGACCCAAGACCCTCCCCATAAACTATTTTAAAGAAGCAAAGTCGTAATTCCCCCAATAGGGAGTTTTACATTTCTGATCATTTTAGCACCAACATTGATTCAAACTCTGGCAGACAAGCGCAGATCCAGCTGAGCTTTGCTGCACCGTCAGCACCATGGGGCCTGATGAAACATTTTTGGATTTTTCATATTCACAATGCCCTATGGTCTCAACGCTGTTGGAAAGATTAAGCTCCTTACCTGCTTTTTGTTGTTGGGGCTTTTTCTCCCCCAGTAAAGGACTTTATCTGCAGTCCTAGGAAACTGACAAAGAGCATCTGTCTTGCCCAGTAACATTCTAACTCAGCAGCTAAACCAAAAATGGACTTTGCGATGCTGCCCTGAAATGCACTCTCCAAGCAGTCTGTGTGACGGAGTCTGGTGGCCAGGGATCGTTTCGACCTGCTGTATTCTGAGAGAAGTGACATGCCCATGGAGAATTAGAGTGGGGCGTCCACCACAGCACCGCCCAGCTCTTTGTACCACTGGCTCTTTGATGATGGAGAAATTTTAGCTGCTTTCTCTTGTACTCACAGCACTGGCACCTGAGAAGAACAGTCCTTTTGGAGTTTAGCAGATTCTTTCTCTCTGGGAATCAGAAAACAATGAAGGCTCCTCTTGATCTGCCCCAAAGTTCACAAATCTCCGCACACACACCTCCACCCACTGTGTATACTCAATGGAGGGTACGGCTTGAAGCAAGCAGACCGCCCGTGCTAATTAAGAAACGCCACCTAAATTCTCTCGATCTAGATTTGTAAGCCAGTCAGCTTCAGAGAGCATTTCACTCACACGCAGACGGATGTCACCTTTTTAATTATTAAAACATAGGAGCTTTTGAGATGAGTTGTGTGGAGACGAACTGTCCGTTTGTTTCAGGCGAGCTGACACACTTCTGGGTAAGGGGAGAGTCTCCCTTTCCACGTCAGTCTGGAAAGGAACAAACTTGTGTGCAGCCAGAGAGACTTGCTGTCACCCAGCTGTTTTGCGTGTGGCAGTTTCACGCAGCTCTTCCACGTGTCTTGGTTAGGAAGGTGCTGACACCGGGATCTGTCATGCAGATGGCTGGCCCTCTGACTTTCACAGGAGGATCAAAATTAAAAACAAAATAGAACACACTTACTAAGGACTTGTCAGCATCAACTTTTAGTAGTGATAGCAACCATTTTCAAAAATCTCATTTTCAGCAGAATGGAGTTTTACTAGCTCTTTTGTGCTTTAGGAGATAATTGGCCAAATTTCAAAGAAAAAAATAAAGTCCTTGGAAAAGGCTGGGGTAAGGAACGTGACAATTTCTTGTCCGTATTAGGCTGGACAGTTGGTACTGATGTCTTCTCACCTCTTTTCCTTCCTCTCTTCCATCTAATTTTCCTTCTTCCTCTTCACCATCATTTACTCATTCCTCTCCCAGGTATTTCGTGACTGCTTGGTCTGTGTCAGGCCACACTCCAGAGCGGATACTCCTGTAATAGAGGCGACCAAGTATGTGTGGCTCTGAGGCTCTCCGAGTTCCCAAGCTGGTACAGCCCTGGGTAGCAGGCTAAGGAAATCATAGACACATAAAGAAAGATTCTGGCAGCTGTGGGTGACTCTGAACACTTAAAACAGGCTGATGAAATGGAAGTTGGGGTACAGGAGGCTCAGCCACGTGCCGACACAGGCTGTACTACCAAGAAGCATCTGTGCTCATCTTCCGTCTTCAGGGACTTAGCTTGAGTGTCAAGAGCTTGAGTGGACTTGCAGGAGCTTCCCTGACATGCACACTCCAGCAAGTCTCTCAGATGGAGTAGGGTGGCCAGGGATTCCTCAGACCCTCAGACAAGTGACACGCACTACTCCGTTTTCTCTCCATACCTCCCTCCATTCCCACAGAGGGAACATTTACACCATGGGAATAGGCAAATGCTGCAAATCAGGGCTCCTTCCTCTCCACAAGAGCTGATTCTTAAACATTGACTAGAGCATCTCTGGAAGGCATCTGGGAGGAGGTGATGTTCTTATTTCTTACTAAAGAGAATTTTCAAACATCTGCGTGAAAACCGAAAGGCCTTTTTTGTCCTCGCCTTTGAATCAGTTTATCTAAAATCATTTTTTAAGGTTAATACAAACGCAAAATGTTTGTTGATCAGTTTTTAATAGCATTTTGGAGATGAAAGGGAAAAAAAAAGAGTGAGAGAGAATACTCATGAATGTTTTAGGGATTATTTTTCCTATGGCCTGGTCTTCAAAATTAAATTCCAGGTAGCTGTGGATCATATGGTTTCTCTCCAAGAATGTCAAGTCTGTTCTCTTTGTCTGCTTTGCTCTCCTGGATTAAGGCTTTTTCTATACTTTTTGGGGGGAATTTCCCAAATCTGTCAGCATATATTACAAAAACTGTTACCACCTAACACATTCAATGTATTTAAATTATTTGTTCTATTAAAATGTCAGTGTATTTCTTCAATTTTAATTGTGCTGAAGGATCAATCATTGTAACAGCTGCAGGGAAGACTTTATGACTTACCTGAACAGTGGTGGATTCTGTGGCTTGGCTAAGTGGATTCTTTTACTTTTATAGGTTTTATTAGCTAGTGAGAGCCATTTGAGTGGCTTCTTTTGGAGTTTTATTCTTGATACCAAAGATGATTTACTCAAAGCCATTATAAAAAAATAATTTCAATGATGATAAAAATTATGATGATAATAATAATGACCATAAATAGATATTAGCCAGTGTATGTGGAGCACTTAGTATACTCCAGGCCCTAAGCTTTGTGTGTGGTACCTTTTTTGAACCTCATATATGTAGCAGCCCTGAGACCTAGGGGCTGGTTGTTTTCATTAAACCTGTGGAGCACAGAGAGGTTAAGTATCTAGCCCAAGAACACACAGCCAGGAGGGGCCTCAGCCAATATTGGAGTCCCTCTCTGCTAATAGGAAGTGCACACATCTAGCCACCATGTGATGCTACCAATGTTCATTAAAATAGGATTAACTTTTATACTCAGACACAGATTTGTACCCTAGCACTGGTTTGGACCAGCTGTGAGGGCAAGGAAACTCAAGCCTATCTAGACTCAGCTTCCTCAACTGATAAAGAAAGAGATTAATAGCAGGTGGTGCCTGTGGCTCAAAGGAGTAGCGGCCCCATATGCCGGAGGTAACAGGTTCAAGCCCAGCCCCGGGCAAAACTGTAAAAAAAAAAAAAAAAGAAAAGAAAAAAAGAAATTAATAGCACCTGCCTGAGAAGGCTGTCTGGGGATCCACAGAACAACACATGGCCTCCACTTCTGGAGTGTTGGCTGTACTTATCTCCTTCTGCGGAAGGAACCGGAACATTCTGAAGATCAAATGAAAAGATAAAGTACATAAAAGGGCCTGCCAACATGTTCCCCACTTGGTAGGACCCAGGCGGTATTTCCTCCTCAACTCTATTTCAGCTTCTTATTTGTAACATGATTGGCATACCAGGGCACTAAATTTTTGAATGCGTTGAGTGGAAAGGAGATGTTTCCTAGAGGGAGGAAACCCTTTGACCTTATAATACCAAATTCATTCTTTACATCTACCCCAGAGTCTTATAAAAATTGTCTTGATGTTCATATAATAAGATTCCATACAATAGTCTGTCCTTACGTACAATTTTACTTTTTGTGGTTTCACTTACCCACACTCCACTGTGGTCCAAAGATATTACATACTGTAAGATATTTTGAGAGAGAGACCACATTCACATAACTTTTATTACAGTTATAATGGTTCTATTTTATTATTAGTTATTGCTGTTAATCTCTTACTGTGTCTGATTAATTACATGTAAAGTAGCATAGTTTTATGTATGCCTAGGAAAAAGCAAATTATATATACTGTTTGGTACTGTCCATGGTTTCAGACATGCTTTGGGGGTCTTAGAGCACAGCCCCCAAGGGTGAGGAGGGACTGCTGTCTCTGCACTTGTCTGCAAGTCAGTGCTTTTCTAGATTTTGTTGAAAGGCACCACTTACTATGGGGTGGAGCTTGTTGAAAGGGTGTTAATGCATTATTTACTAGAATGAATTAAATTTTCATGTTATTTCTTTATTTACTTATTGTTTTTATTCTCTATCAATGTAATTTATTATAGCAACAAATTAAAGAACAACTTTATGGGTTCCATCAATGATGCCAAAAAGGCATTTGCTCAAATTCAGCAGTCACAATAAAACAAGCTGCCCAAGAAAACAACAATGTCTCGAATACAGAAAGGGAAGAAAACTCTCCCAGTGTAGTTGAAGATGGTATAAAAACCTGCTGCATGTGGTATTCTAAATAGCAAAATGGTGACATGCTTTTCATTTGAATCTGAGTTCGCCGTAAACTTTCTCATTCACATCGTTTTAGAAGTTTTAACAAAGGCAGTTAAAAAGAAAAGATGGATTAAATAATGGGAAAACCCAAAATGTTCTTAATTTTAAAGTTATATAATTATAATCCCAGAGGAGCTAGAATATTCTAGTAAAAAGGACTAGCCATAAGGTAATGGGAGGATTTGGCTAGACATAAGATGAATTTACACAAATCAACTGATCTCCCCCTAAGTTAGCCATAGTTAGTGAAAGATAGAAAATAGGAAAAAAATTCAAAACAATAACAACACTATAAAATGCTTAAGAATAAATTTATGAGTAATTGAATATCTGTGTGGAGATTATATAATTTATGGAAAGGCATTTTTAAAAGTCACCCACTTTCCAAAATGTGACAATATCATTTTACTATCGAATACCTCTGAAAGCAAGGGTCAGCCAGCAGAAAGCTAAACTCAAAGTATTTTCCAACCCACAATTCTTTTTACAAAATGAATAGTGATGGAAGTTGGAATTTTAGAACTAAAGTAATGTGCTGTTTTATATGATATATTATTCCCAGCAACTTGCACTTCCAAGGAAGGATAAGAAGGAAGTCTCTAATAGCACATAGGCCTAGAATTGAGTAGGGTGAGCTCTTGGGATATATTATCTTCAGTACAATGCAGAGGAAATAAAAGGGCAATCTTTGGCATTTTTTTTTTCTTGTTAACGAGTCACTTTTTCGGGTAGAATGACAGCAAAATCCTGAAGATGCTGTCTTACCAGCAGAACCTCGTTGGTAGCCTATCTTGTCTCTGCCATGTTTTCCCTCCTCTGGGGTTTCTGTGTCCAGGGTACTGGTCCCTGGAACTGGCTCATGTTACCCTGTGCTTCCATGTCTGACCAAAGCACATGGCTGGTCTGCATGGCATGGGAGAAAGGTTTTAAGATTTGGAGTCACAACCAGTTCTGAAAACTCATAGTGGGCGGCGCCTGTGGCTCAAGGAGTAGGGCACCAACCCCATATATGGGGGTGGTGGGTTCAAACCCAGCCTTGGCCAAAAACTACAAAAACAAACAAACCAACCTCATGGCTAGCTCACAGTTAGAACAAGTTGTTATCCATCATTTCTTCCTCCCATGAGATCAAATGAAGATGGTCATAGCCATTTCAGAGTTTGCATGAAGACTTAAATGAGACTTACATTAAGGTGCATTCATTCAACCGTACTTAGTAACTTTTGATCTGTACTGTGGAAAGGTTTGAGATTTCGAAGGCCAGAAAGGTCAGCGCCGTCTCTGCCCATCATGGAACTTACATTGCCAGGAATAAAGACAGTTGAACACCGTGATGAGTGCTGGGACAGGAGACCCTGGCAGAAGTAGCAATTGCCATGTGAGGGTTAAAGAGATGGCAGGCACCAGAGCTTAGACCTCTAGGTATCTCCCTTCCTGCCTCCTTCATTGACTTACGTTCCCTTTGAAATTTTGAGGGAGATCATTGAAGATTGTATACAGTTGTAGAGAGCTCTCTTGTATCTTATACCGAGTTTCCCCCAGTGATGACATTTTGTAAAACTGTTCTACAATTTCACAACCAGGGTATTTACATTTGTAGAATCTGCAGATCTTGCTCAGATTTTTTATCTTACTTACACTCAAGTGTGTGTGTGTTCCTGTATGCACAACGTCGTCCAGTGTGTACGTGCCAATACCCACCACCTCAGTCAAGATGTTGAACCGGACCCCACCACGAGAGCCCCCGTGTTGTCCTTACAAACCACCCACCCACATCCCTAAATCCTGGCACCCCCTAAAATGTTCTCTATTTCTTAAACGATGTCATTCCAAAAATGTTATCTGAACAGACTCATACAATACGTAATCCTTTTGGAATTGACTTTTTTCACTGAATATAATTCCCTGGAGGTTCACCCAAGTTGTTGCGTGTGCCAGCAGCTCCCACGTTTTCCTCAGTAATATTCCCTGGCCTTGTTCATGGGAATCATAATTTGTTTAATCACTCCCCGATTGAAGGAAATCTAAATGATTCCAGTCTTGGCTATTAAGAATAAACATTCAGGCTCGGTGCCCATAGCACAGTGGTTATGGTGCCAGCCACATACACGGAGGCTGGTGGGTTTGAATCCAGCCCAGGCCAGCTAAACAATGACAACTGCAACAAAAAATAGCCGGGTTTTGTGGTGGGCACTTGTAGTCCAGCTACTTGGGAGGCTGAGGCAAGAGAATGGCTTCAGCCCAAGAGTTTGAGGTTGCTGTGAGCTGTGACGCCAGGGCACTCTACTGAGGGCGACATAGTGAGACTCTCTCTCAAAAAAAAAAAATAGAATAAACATTCAGATACAGGTTTCTGTGTGAATAGAAGCTTTCAGTTCTCTGGGATAAATGCCTTGGAATATAATTGCTGAGGGGCATGGTAATTACATGTTTAATTTTATAAGAAAACTGTCAAACTGTTTCTGTACCATTTTACATTCCCATCAGCATTTGGAGATCTTGTATGAGTAACCCAGTTTCTCTGTATCTTCACCAGCATTGGATGTTCCTATTTTTTATTTTTACTATTTTGATAGGTGTGGGGTGGTCTCTCATTGTGGTTTTAATTTGCATTTCCCCGTTGGCTAATGACGTTGAACATATTTTCATGTTTACACCTTTTCCCGTTTTTCTAATCATGTTTTTACTGTTGTATTTTGAGAATTCTTTATATATACTAGATATTAGTTCATTTTCAGATACATGGCTTGCACATATGTTCTCCCAATCAATAGCTTACCTTCCTCTTTACATAGGCTTTCACAAAGAAAAATCTTTTAATCTCAAAGAGGTCTAATTTATCACTTTTTCTATTTTTGTATTGAGCTTTTATTGTCAAGTCTAATAATTCTTTGCTAAGCCATATATCCTAAAGAATTTCTCATTTTTTTCTTAAAACTTTTACGTATTTCTCATCTTACATGCATGCTTATGATACATTTTGAATTAATTTTTGTATAAGGTGTGAGATTAAGGTCAAGGCTTTTTTTTTTTTTTTGCTTGCCTGGAATACCCAAGAGTTTTAGCACCATTTGTTGACAAAGGTATTCTTCTCTCATTACGTTTTTTTTTTTCACCCTTACCAAGAATCAGTTGAGCATGTTTGTATTTGTCCATTTATGGACTCTTCATTCCGATCCACTGATCCTCATGTCTCTCTCTGGCAATTACACACACACAGTGTCTTGATTATGCAGCAATGCTGTCAAACTTGATGTCAAGGAGAGTGATTCTTCTCATTTTATCCTTTTTTATTAGGATTGTTTTAGCTTTCGAAGGCCTTAGAATCAGGTTACCATGTCTACAGAAAGCCTTGCTGCAATTTTAATAGGATTTAAATCTATAAGTGTAGCATTAAACATATAGATCAGTTTGGGGAGAAAAGGCATCTTCCCTATGTTGAGGCTTCCCAGTAATGGACACGGATATCATTCCTACCTGTACACCCATTTGAGTATATACCTAGGCATTAATATTTCATTCTCTTTGGAGTGATTGTACGTGACATTGTGTTTTTAATTTCAACTTCCATGTGTGTCTAGATATATGATTGAGTTTGGCATGTGGATCCTGATCCTGTGACCTTACTGAAATCACATATTCTAGGACCGTTTTTGTATTTGTTTTTTTTGTTGTTGTTGTTGTTGGTGGTGGTGGTGGTGGTGGTGGTGTTAGTTTATTTATTTATTTATTTATTTATTTTGAGATTCCTTGGGATTTTCTATCCAGCCAATCATACTTGCCGTATGCAAGTAGAGGGTTTCATTTATTCCTTTACAATATGCATCCTTTTCTTTTTTTTTTTTTTCCTTGCCTTATTTAGTGGTTAGAATTTCCTATGCTATGTTGAATAAGAGTGGTAAGAACGTCCTTGCTTTAGTCTTGATTTTGCAGAGGGATGTCACCCCTAAATGTGATACTAGCTCTTAAGTTTTTATAGATGGTCTTTATCAAGTTGCAGTTAATCTTCTCTGTTCCTAATTTGCTGAGAGGCTTTTTTTAAAAAAAAAAATCATAAATGTACATTCAAATTTGTCAACTGCTTTTTTCTATTTCAGTTTGCTAATATTTTATGGATAGTCGACTGACTTTTATTCAGCAAACATCCATCTCAGTTGAGTGCTTAATAAGGAGAGGATACTTAGTGTTATTTGCTGGGTGGGATCCACTTTTGTGGTTAGGAGGGTATCAGAGAAGAACATAGATCCCTGCCGAAGGACTGTCTCCACTGAGTCCCTCTCAGCCGCTGTGGAGCTCATATTGAGTTGCATAAAACCCAGCATTTAGTCTCATGTCTCATAAATAATATGCCTGCCTATATTTTTGTTTGTACTCTGCTCCCCACTGGCATTTGGCCACAGACTGCATTTAGGCCCACAGCCAGTGGGTTAGAGCAGAAGGCCAGACTCCAAGTCCAGGCCCCACATCGCTTAGCGTGTACCACTCAGTTCTCTTGGCAAAGATGCTCCGTGTACATTTAATCAGCCATCTTGCAGAATGGGTGTTTCAGATCACACAGAGATCCAGATGAGAGGGTTCAGATCCATCCATCCATCCATCCATCCATCCTTTCATCCATCCATCCTTTCATCCATCCATCCTTCCATCCATCCTTCCTTCCATCCATCTATCCATCCATCCATCCATCCATCCATCATTCTATCCATCCGTCCATCCATCCATCCTTCTATCCATCTGTCCA
>CAUYPK010106231.1:0-40998 GCA_963574355.1 Loris lydekkerianus
AATTCTTGAGACATCTTTTGAATTTCTGCTTTAAATTCTAATTTCATCATTTCCTCCATTTTGTTGATCCTATTTGCTATCCAAATTCTGAACTCGATTTCTGTCATCTCAGCCATTTGTTTGGGAATAGGATCTTGTACTGTGTCTGCTTTATCGTTTCTTGGGGAAGTTGATCTACTCCGATTGTTCATGTTGCCACAGTTTTTCCACTGATTCCGCCTCATGATTGTTTTTCACTGTTGGCTAGGTGGGCAGGTAAGGTGAGATTGGATTGGGGTTTCCAGGGGTTGTGGTTAACCAGCCCTTTGTTAAGGATCTGGGACTGATGACTGCAGCTTTTTCCCCTTTAGCTTTGCAAAGGACCTTAGAGTATTACAGTTTGAGGCTGGGGAAACCTGCTTGGTGTGGTGGGGTTAGGTGGCTTCGTCTTGTATTCAACTGGTTCTTGTCCGATCCTGGTGGATCAGTGACTCTGGTGAAGTCTTAGCTGTGAAGAAATACAAGCAATTAAGAAACCCCACCTCCCCAGACAACAACTGGAATGAGAAAATCAACCCTTCCTATTACTACATAACCAGGGTATCCCCCTAGAGGGTCCTTGGGTGATTGTCCCAAGTTAGGGGTTCTGAAGCAATTGGCCCTGTCAGTATGAACTCTCAGGTGGGAGAGTTTGAAAGGTCTCCAAAAGCTAGATAGCAGAGGTCTACTGGCTGCTCAGATTTTGCTCTCTCTGGTGCTCTAGGGAATCAGAAAGCCCCACCTAGTAGCACAGTAGGACAAGGGGGCTGAGTCTCTTTCTCCTCTTTGTTCCTTTTTCACGCCTAATCACTGTGACTCTGCAGGGCTGCAGTCCTGTTTCCTCCAATAATGCAAAGTGCCAGGGCTTAGCACCTATCAGAGTCAAAGGAAGGTCAATGCCCCCAAGGCCCAACCCCTGCCTTAGGCCACCAGCCAGGTGGGAGAGCTGAGGCCTGCCTACCTTGGGTGTTCAATTTCCACTGGCGAGTGTTCCACTTGGGCTCAGTCTAATCCTGGGGGTACCAGGCATGCAAATATTTATCTCCCTCAGCCACCATGCCTTTGTCCCTGCCGCTCTGCAGCACCAGTATACCTATAGAGTGACTCCTGGTTTCCTCTGGCAGTGCACAGAGTCGGTGGGGGTGTTTCTCCAAGATTAGACCCGGGTGTGATCACTCTGTTGTTGCTGGATCTTTGTGGGAAGTGCCCTACACAGTTCCACTACCACTGCCAAAGCCAGAGAATTCTGGCTATAGGAGCAGCTCTAGGAGCGTGCTGCACATGGATCTGGCAGCAGGGCAGGGTACACTGCACGGATTCTGGCAGTATCTAGCATTGGTGACTTCAGCAATAACACTACTCCACTGGCAATTCTGGTCAGACGGGGGGATCTGGCGTGGAGGCAGCGCAGGTGCAGTGCACAGCTTCAGTGGTCTCTGGATGGGCTGGGCGTGGCACGCGGCCTCGGAGGTCTCCCAGCCATGGGGATGCAGCCATGGTGGTATCTGGGAGGGCGGGACATGGTGCAGCACGAGGCCTCGGCAGTTTCCGCTTCGACAATGATGTTGATAGTGAATTTTTATTACATTTTACAAACTAAAAAGTCTTTTTCATTTTTCCATTTTTATCTCATAGCAGAACTCAATGGTATGAACAAAGTAGACACTTAGTTTGTTTCATTATCAAAGCAAACCCAAAGATGGATAATTTATAAAGAAAAAGGTTTGCCTGGCTCACAGATATGCAGGCTGTGAGAGGCGTGGCACCAGCATCCGGCTGCTGCCACCAACACCCTTCAGGTGAAGTGCAGCATGTGCAGAGACCACATAGTGACAGCAAGCAAGGGAGCGGGGAGAGCTACGACTATGAAACCAACAAAGCGAGAACTCATTCATCACCACAACAAAGGAAGGCACCAAGGCTTTCATGATGGATCCACCCCTAGCCCCAGACCCCTCTTGTTAGGCCCCACCTCCAAAACTTGGCATCAAATTTAAACAGAAGTTTTGGGTGGCAAAAATCCCTCTGTAGCAATAGCATTACCTCCATTTTAAAGATGAGGAAGTGGAAGTTCAGAACAGAGCAGGGAAGTAATTTGTTAAGGTGACAAGGTTCAAAATCAGGCTCCACACTAGCAGATATTCAGGTATGGAGGGAAGAAAGGCATTTTCCTCCCTCTAACAAGTTCTGAAGCAGAACACTGTACTTAATAAAGGTAATTAATATCCTGAAGCCTTAGACCTAAGAACCACACATATCACCAGCCATCATTACTGAGTACTTTTATGCCCAAATAGATTTATAGCAATTATTTTTACTTAATCTTCACAACCCTGGAAAAGCCATCAAAACAAATGGTTACTGGCCCTGGATTATAAGCCACTTTCCCTGTACCTGTATTTACAAATCCATGGTTTCTCTCTTTCAAATAAGAAGCCCAGTCTTTTCCAGATACAAGGGTCAGTGGTCAGTGTTGATGCATCTGCTGGGGATGGAGAGTGGGAAGGGGAAGACAGTGTTAGGATAAGTGCTCTTTAACTACAAAATGTTAAAATGTTTCTTCATTTATAACACTAATATCTATAATAACAAAAAATTTATTCTTATAAAAAACCTATTGTAATTTCATTTTGGCCAAGGTCATACAACTAGTAAGTGGCACAGTCAGAAAAGAACTTCCACAAACACTCCTGCAAGCAGCGCTCTAACCTGAGCTGAAGGCAGCACAGAGTGAGGCCTGGAAGCAGCGCTCTAACCTGAGTGGAGGGCAGTATGGAGGCCTGGAAGCAGTGCTCTAACCCGAGGGGAGGGCAGCACAGAGTGGGCAAGCTTCTCACTGAGGCACAGCACATGAAGGAGGCTGATGCTCCTGAGGCCTCAGAGATAGGCAGCACAATGCTGGAAAGTCAGAGCAGTGCACAGGAGAAACACAGATGTCCAACACACGCCGAAGGAGCAGGGAACCATCACAGCACGTCCACTGAGCACTGAAAGAACCAGAATCCTGCTCTCTGTCCAGCACCATGGACAGATATTGTCCTGACTAAAGCAAAAACAGGCCCTGTCTTCTTGGAGCTTGCAGTCTAGTAAGGGAGACAGATTCTGTAACAGAGTTGGGGAGAAAAGCAGCATAGAAGTACCAAAAGGAAAAGTCCCCTAACAGTATTCCAAGCTACGATTTTGATAATAAATATTAACCACAATAATAACTACTACCATTTACTTACTAGATGGGCATCCACTACCTGCAAGAACCTTATGGGACTTTCATACATGACATCACATACCAATCTCCTTTAATGTTCAGAACAACAGAGAATGCTTAAAACTGTTAAGTAATTTACTTAACACTGCTCAGCTAATAATCAGCATTGCTGGACTATGAACCCAGGAAGCTGGATACAAACACTCAATATCAACTTTGCACAGGGGTGACCTCCTGAGTCTACAGTAATAATCAAGTCACACCCCCTTACCCCTTTCCACCAGAGTGGCATTGCCAAATAGCATTCAAATCCAGGTGCTGTGTAGTAGCTGCAAATTGAACAGGTGCTTCCTGCGTTCCTGGTAATAGCCAGACTGTCTATCAAACATGAAATCCGTACCATGAATATCAATAGTCCTGCTTCCTCACCTTGATCTATTTCTCAACACTCCCTAGAGGACAGTATAATTTTTCTAAAGAACTCTTGGAACTAGACTTGCTATCCTTAACTTTGTCTAATCCCTAGATGCTGAATCCAAACACTAGTACAAATAAGAACATAAATCAAGCCTTAAAAAAAAAAAAAAGAAAAAAAGAAAAGAAAAAGAAAAAACTGTGTTTCCTAATAAACTGAATTTGAAGTGGGTCTGCAAGCTTCATGTGTCTGCCAGGCTGCAAAATCCATCCACAATAAGAAAGTTATTTTAACAGCTCAATAACTGAAAGAAATATGGTTCTTCCTGCAACTTATCATGCATACCTTATAAAGCTACTTATTTAATAATTTGGTAATAATAACTATAAGTTCTAAAAAAAAAAAAAAAAATCACTCTACCCTTAGTCCGCTTTCTGAGATCAATGAGGTAAATAATCTCCCTTTCAACTGACAATGATCAGTATCATCAAGTACTCTGGTTAAAGTCAAATCTATATATAACTACATAAATATATGACTTTATGAAGAATTACACAAGCGATTTTTACATTACAAATGTTTTTATCTACTGTTGGGAGGTTTTTCCCCCCTGAGGATTCATATCCCATGTACACACACATATATACATACATATAAATACATGTGCACCTATACACACATAGTAATAATTTCAGAAAGTGTAAGATTAAATCAAAATGAAATTTTTAACAGTGATTTCTAAAAAATAATGTTTGAAGCACTGCTGACAAGGTCCAACAATCTTAAAGCAATCCCTTTAGTCTAACAATTAAGAGTTATAAAGATTCCTCTACGTGGGAGGTAGGCAGGCTGATCTCTCAGTGGGGTGCCTTGGCTCAATTCAGAGGAAAGTGCCACAGACTCACACCATCCTTGGGGGGTCGGCAAGACCTCCAAAGACAAGAAGATGGAAGGATCCCAGAGGCGTCCCAGACAGGGCAAAGTCTCTAAGGCCATCCCTGTGTGTCAGCAGGCAGTTAGGGCTGAGCCCTTGGCAGGGCTAACTCCTTTGAACTCCCAATTGGCACTTAGATTAGGGAACCTTGTTATTGTTGACAGCTCACTACCCTGTGTTCTTCCTGGGGCTTGGGATTCTTGTAATTCTATTAGAATGTTGGTACCTTTCCATTTTACATACACACTTTGTGTCAGAGATCAACACAAGGTTTCTGAGAAGTCACAGAGTTGCTGCATTGCCTCAATCTGCTTCCGAGGCGTGTGAGTCAATGCACCCTTTCTCCAGGCCTCTCGGACTCCAGGACTCCATGCGTGCTGCAGAGTTTAGTCATTTTCTCCCAGCGTCGTCTCCCCTATTGACTACCAACCCAGGTTGGGGTCCTCAGTGAACCCTAAAACCTCTACTTGCCTTTATGGGAATGCCCATATTCTATCGTTCAGCACAAATATTAAGATAGAATTAGAAAGTTGAACCTCCTCTATCATTCTCTCTCTTTTGCCTTCAGTAAGCATTTCCCAGAAATTCTTTGCCATTCTGGAATCTACCATGGGCTATACCAGCTCCATGATTTTCTTGTGTGCTGTTATCCTTTCTCACCTTCTCCTACTTTGAAACACAATCTGTAACGTGCCATTCCCATGAAAAACCTCTCCAAACATACAAACATGCCCATGACCTACAGTCTCCACTGCCCTTCACACTTCCACCATGGCACCCTCACAGCAGCAGCCTTCATTGTGTGTCTTTTTCACACACGTGTACAGTACTGGGAATGCACGGTATCATCTCATTCCCTTCCCCATCCAGTTTTGTCGTATCTACCGCAGTAAGTATTCAATACATTAGTTTATTCCACAGGCATTTAAAGCTCACATGTGCTAGGAAACCAACAATAAGCAGAAAGATACAACACTGGTCCTCCTGGACCTTAAACGTCATCATGAAATATACTGCATTACAACCACTGATTGACAAATTATGTCAAATGACAAATATCCTCAGCTACTGCATGTGACATATTTAAATCACTTTAAATGTTGAGAAAAATTAAAGAATATGAAGGAAAAATATAGAATGAAAACATTTTAAACAGGTCTAAAGGCTAAACCAAGTAAAAACAAAAAATCATTTTGTCTAGACTGATTAGCTCAAACCATCTTTAAGAAGAAAAAATAAAAGGCAAGAATCAACTTGCTTTTCGTATTTGTGTACAGTATGAGTCATGTTTGATCAGATCTAATAAAGCACTTTTGCAAATCAATTTCTGTCACAATTAAGTATGCCAATTTATAATGAATGCACACAACATTAAGAAAAGGGTTTTGCTCCATAGGTAAACATCACAGTTATTGTTCAAACTGTTAATACATAGAAAACATCTGGGAGACAAAATACAAGAAATACATATCTAAATATACACAGGTTCCATATAATCATACAACTGTTAAAAATCCTTGCTAATGAAGCTGAGGAAGACATTCAAATGGCTTCTGGAGACCTGGGCTTGATATTTCTGCCATTCTGCTGACATATAACCCTAGTTAAGTTATTTGACTTGTAAAGGTAACATCTGTCCATCAACTCACAAACCTCTAATTTCTGAGGAGTGCATAAATTTCCCTGATCTCAAACAGGAGCTCAAATAAGAGCCCAGGACAAAGTGAGTCCACTACCTTTTTAGCATTTCTTCATCCAAAATGTCTGTTGAACGTTTTCTGCATGTCAAGCACTGTTTTAGCTGTTTAGAATCAGAAGTCAATAATACAAAGACTCTGCCCTCGCAGAGCTTCCATGCCGGAGAAGGGCAGGTCCCTTTAAAGAGAAAAATAAAGGATTTTAAGTAGTGGAGCCTTGGGCTCCTCAGTTACTGTCTCACTGTCCTCTTCCACTTTGCTTGCTGGGGAGCCCAGCAGAGCCTCGGGACTGGGCCAGCCACACAGACAGCTGGAAGGCAGCACACAATCCAGGTTTCTCAGGCACGCTGCTCTTTACCTGCTGGGCCCAGGGCCCAGGACTGCTTTACTGCCCATCACAGGTCAGTAACAAAGACAACAAATGAGAGCTGAGGCCCTTGGTAGTAATAAAAGGATCCTTGCCCAGTCTATCTTTATAAAATACCTATTCTGAGATCCTAGGCAAATAACAAAAATATATGAAAACTCAAGATGCCAATCTTGCAAACTGCACAGTGTTACTAAGAGGCTCGAGTGAAGTAACAAGTAAAAATGCTTTAGCATAAGCTCTACAAAGGCTTTGCAAGTGCCACTGTTCCTATCACCTTTATCATTTTATTTGTGCCTGATCATATCACCAAGAAATGGCTGGTATTTTAGAAATCACATCAGCCAAAAAGATGAAGCTATGATATGAAGCCTTATATTAAAATATATATGTGTATATACATATATATTTCCTATAAAAAGCAGAGCAAGAGTTTAGATGAAAACTTGGGATTGATATAAAGTAACCAAACAGAAAAAATAATTTCTATAATCTCTATGTAAACTGGTCCTCAAATTATCTTACATGACAATAGGTGTGACCCATTCCCCTCATTCATGCCATAGACTTTCACATTGTATACCTCTAAATTTCTGCTCTTCTAGCTGAATTGTCCCTCTCTACCTGCAGACAGCTGGAAAACCCTTAACTTATCTTTCTAGGTCCAACTTAAATGGTCTCATCTCCCTGTGGTTTTCGTTGCCTCATCCAGGCTAATGAATGCAGTGTCTTCTGAGCAGTGCTCCCCTAGCACTTTCAGCACTCATCACTCACATCTGTAAGGAACCCCCACCACAGGCCACTCCCTGTGGGTACAGAAATGAGCGTGTTCACATGCTAGTGACAAGGAGTCTATATTCTAGTAGGGAACGACCTGATAAATGATCACATGGCAGATAGCAAAGGAGTACTCTAAAGAAAACGGAACTATGTTAGGAGGCTGAGATGAAGTGTTAGTGTGTGGGGGGGTGTGAGCGCGGGCACAGCATTTGTCACATTGTATACAGTTCCACTGTACACTCCTAGCAGACAGCAGTTTCTTATGTCACAGACTATTTCTTGTTCGTCGTCACATCTTTCGTAGTTAGCACAGAACTAATATTTGTTGAATGTTACTACCTTCTAAGCAATGATGCTTCATGTACGGTGGCATATTTAATACTCACAATAATCCTTTTGACGTAGTTATTTGTACCATATTCCATATTTTACCTCAACTGAGGAAACTACTTGTCCCAGGATATACACTACACTAGTAAGTGGGAATAATGAGACAGAATGAAACTTAAATAGTCTGATTCCAGAGGTCTTGTTCTTAATCACTATGCAACGCTATCTTCCAAAAATAGTGGCCATTCCAAGTCACCTTACATCAAAACAAAGTATAATTCTATTACACACTCACATTCTAAACTACATCTAAAAATGTCTTGTCCAGGCCCAGAAACATAGAGCATCTGCTCTCTGGATAAGGAGAGAGAAGGAGCAGGTCATGACTGGATTCAAGCATCAAATACTTCCAGCTCTCTGGATCTAGAAGAGTCAGTTCAGCTCTGCAAGAGACAGCAGATGAGCAGCAGGACTCCAGGCACGCGGCAGAGTAAGACACCAGCACGAGGCTCTCCTATCACGGCCCATTCACAAAGGAAAAGCAAAGAATCTTGTAAATTCAGAGTATGAATCTGATTTGTATGCTTTATACTACTTGGTTCCAAAGACTAATTACCTTCAAAGATTCCAAAGTACAGAAAATGCCTCCACTTTCCCCACAGCCGCCACGCTGTCTTACTACACCACAGTCTGACAGCTAACAAGCAGTGTGGGCAGCTGCAAACCACAACAAAAGCACAAAGGCAGCGGGATGTGTTTACTGGCCACGATCCATCATGCTTTGGGTTTGGTGCTGTACAACAATGCAGTTATAATAATTACTGGTTTGAAAAGAAGATATTTTCAGACAGGTTAGACCACTGTGCCACATGTTCACTGTGAAAGAAAAGAGGCCATAAGTATAATCAGCAACTTTCAAATGTGGGCTAGGTGCAGAGTATTCAATTAGCAAATACAATATTTCAACAGAGAAAACCTATCAGTTCTGACCATTCTGTTTAATGGGAAGGGGGGACAGAGAGAGGCAGAGAGGAGAGAGGAAAGAGATTAAGGTCTAGAAATGCTACGGGAGGAAAAAAATTCCCCCAAAAGTGACATCATCCCCCAGGAATAAGCATATAAACATTAACAAAACCACCTGCTGCTATTTAACACACAGAATTCTTTTTAGATATTCCAATGGGAAGAGCTTTATGAAAAATAAAGGGATTAGTATTTTGGGGGAACTTACTACTTGCCAGGCACTAATTTATACTCTTCACACATATTTCATTTACCACACCTGATGTTCACACGCACCTCCCGACATTCCTACAACCGAGGCAGTGTTATCCTGCTTCACAGATGGCACCAAGTGCAGCACAGGTGTATTAACTTGCCCAAGTCCTCAGAGGCGGCTTCCCAGAGACCATTTCATATGTTCTCTATTAAGCCACTTATCCAAACGATGAAACAAAATCTCAAACTACAAGCTTCTGGGGGGCTGTAATGCCACTTCCCACATACCCCAGCACATACACACATACACACATCCAAAAACTTAGAAAAAGAAATGGATTCCTAAAAAAGATGGCACACAGATGCATGTGAATCCATAGACATACAAAGACAATCTGGGCACATAACTAAGTAAAGACTTATTTCAGCCAAGGAAACAGATTCTTCCAGAAACCAGTCTGGTAACCAAGATCTCATGTCCATCTTTCCCCTTCTATCGTACTGAGGCTTATAAAGGCAAAATCAGACTCTCATTACATCCCAGGGCAGTAAAAGGAAATGCTTCTTAATTCTACTGCAGGTTTTATCACATGCAAACCCAAAGACTATGTACACCATTGCTAATTATTTTTCTCTCTGCCTATGGCAACTTTAACCATTATAAGTTCATTAGCCCAATCAGCAACTCTGAGGTTACATACTAATGTAATGTTCAATGACATTAATGACACATTTTTCTCTTAAGATTTGTAAAACCAGAAGGAGACCAGAAGGAAGTGCTTCTCCAAGAGCTTTTCCAAATTCTGGAAAGCCTATTACTGTTTTGATCACTGGTCTGAGTGCCAAAGGAAGCTGTCTGTCCATCTAACAATACCAAGAAACAACAAAATATATTGAAAAGACAACCATAGAGTAGGATAGGAAATAGAAAACCAAACCATTTTTCTAGTTTGCTACATTTTGTTCCCATTACCACGTAAAAAAAAAGCTGACGGGCTGCAAGCCTGCCAAATAAATGCTTTCTACTCGGTATCTTCCTAAATAGGGGAGAGCACCAAGGACCCTAACAGATCTCATCACAAAATAGGACTTAGAAGGCCCCATGTATGTGAACACATACATGTTAGCAGACAGTGTAACTAGCACAGCACATCTATAAATCAACACATTTATAAATCAAGGTGACCATGGGAGTCAAACCTTTAAAATGTTGATTAACTTTGACCTCGTTATTCAACTTCTAGGAAACTCTCCTGAAAAAAAATTATTTGAATGGCCAGAGCACTTGTATACAAAGAGGTTTGCTGCAGCATTCACTAAATAAATCCTTATGAAAGACCTATTTTGTTTTAAGCATCATGGATGACAAATGTATTACCAGAAGAAATATTCCATTTTTAATTTAAATACAAAAGGGCAGGTGTTAGTTGTACCTCTTTCCTTTCCAATCTGGCTCCCTTTTATTTTCTTGCCCAACTCCCCTGGCTAGAACCTCCAAGAAAAGGCTGAGAAGAAGTGGTCAAGAAGACATCCTCACTTGGCTCCCAATCTTAGAGAAAAAGTCTTCCACGACTAAGTGTGATGTTATCTCTGGGTTTTCACAGATTGCACTTTACCAGGTTTTCAAAGTTCCTTTTTATTACTTGTTTGGTTTTCATATCATGAAATGGGTTAGAATTTCTTAAATTTTTTTTTATTTACCCACTGAAATGATTATGAGGGTTTTTTTTACCTTTATTCTTTTGACATAATATATTCTATTAATTGATTTTTGGATACTTTGCATTCTGTAGATAAATCTCATGTAGACACAGTATACAATCCTTCCTTTTTATATTGCATCTTTCTGGGTTTGGTTTGCTCATATTTGGTTGAAGATTACTATATTAGTGTGTATTTTTCTTGTGATATCTTTCTCTAATTTTGGAATTAGGATATATTATTCTTAAAGAATAAATTGGGAAGTTATTATGACTAAGTATTTCAACAAATCCTAGGTTGAAAGCTGCCCACCAAGGTGATGTTATGAAGAGACAGGGCTTTGAGGAGGTGATTAAGTCTAAGGACTCTGCCTTAATGGATGGGACTAGTGACCTCATATATTGGTTTGAGGGAGCCCACCTACCCTTCTATTCTTCTCGATGGTCTCTGAGGAACATACCCTCACTAGACACTAAATTTGCTGGTACCTTAATCTTGGACTTTCCAGCTGCCTGAACTATGACCAATAAATTTATGTTGCTCATACATTACTGAGTCTGAGAAATTTTGTTTTACCAGCCTAAATAGACTATGAAGCATTATTCCTTTTCTATTTTTTGGAAGAATGTATGAAGATTGTATTAATTCTTCCTTAAATGTTTGGTAGGGTTCATCAGTGAAGCCATCTGGACCTGGACTTTTCTTTATGAGGAGATTTTGTTCAGCAATTCAATTTTTATACCAGTATATTCAGATTTTCTATTCTTCTTGAGTAAACCTGACTAAATTTTGGTTATTTGTGTCTTTCAAGGAATTTGTCCATTTCACCTAAATTACCCAATTTATGGCATTCAATTGTTCATAGTATTGGCTTCTAGTTCTTTTTGTTTCTGTAAGATTAATAGGAGTGTCTCCTTTTCCATTCCTGATGCTAGATTGACTTCTATGGAACATAAGTCTTCTTTCTTTTCATCAATGTAGCTAAAGTTTCATTACTTTTGTTGATCTTTTCAAAGAACTACCTTTTGTTTGTTGGCTTTTCCCTATTGACCTCCTATTCTGTATTTCATTAATTTCCATCTTAATCTGTATTATTTCCTTCATTCTGTTGGTTCTCAATTTATTTGTTCTTCTTTTCCCTATGTCTTAAGATGTAAGGTTAGGTAATTGATTTGAGATTTATCTTCATTCTTACTAGAGGAGTTTATAACAATAAATTTCCTTCTAAATACCTGCCTTGCTGCTTCTCTGAAATGTTTCTATGTTCTACCTTCATTTTCATTTATGTCAAAATATTTTCTCACTTCCCTTATGATTTCTTTGGCTTATTGGTTATTTAGGAGTCTGTGTATCTCCCAAATTCTTTCTGTTACTGATTTCTAATTTCATTCCACTTTGGTCCAAGAATATCCTTGGCATAACCTCAATCTCAATTCTTGAAAATATTGAGGCTTGTTTTATGAACTAGCTTATGGTCTATATTGGAGAACTTTCCACATCCACTTGAGAAAAACGTATTTTCTGTGATTACTGGGGTTTCTGATATTATTCAAATCTTCTATTTTCTAACTAATCTACTAGTTGTTGCATTCATTATTAAAGTGGATATTGAAGTCTCCAACTATTATTGTCAGTTTATAATTACTTAAGGACAATGTATTTGTTTCCTTTTGTCACAATAATAAACTTAGTGGCTTAACACAACACAAATGCATTATCTTGAGGCCAGAAATCTAAAATGGGTGTGTAAGACAGTATGTCTTCTAGAGGATCTGAAGAAAAATAGTCTTCTTTGTCCTTTCCATCTTCTAGAATCTGTAGCATTTGATGGCATGTGGACGCATTACTCCAATCTCTGCTTCAGTTGTCACACTGACTTCTGTCTGACATGATTCCTCCTGCTCATCTCTGAATGTTATTCAGATAAGACTTCATTGTGATGTGGGAGGCAAGAAAAATCAATTCTGTAACAACCTGATACCTTAATCTACTGTAATTTAACAGAAAAAGTGTACATTTGGGAATGACACTGATGAAGTCCACAGAATTCAGTTATGAGCTAGACATGTGACATTCAGCTAGTCAGAACTTCCGTGAAAGCCCGTTTTCTCACTAGCAAAATGGAATTTATGTCATTCATCTCAGAAGGCTGTTCTAAGTATTGGAAAAATTATGGACTGTAAATCTCCTGGCACATTGCCTGATACTCAGAGTTCATTATTATTAATAATGATGTGACACTGAAAAATCATTTAATGTCCCTAGGGCCCCTGATATATAATTTGAGATAATACATGAAAATCCCTAAAACCAAGCTGAAGATATTCCAAGCACTTGATAAACATCAGATTTTTTGTTACACTCCCATATCCCTCTTGTAATAGGCAGAAAAATGGCTCTCTCAATGATGTACCATCCTAACCTCCAGAACCTATAAATGCTAAGTTGCACGACCATGGAGAATTAAAGTTGCCAATGAAACTATAACGGCTAGTCAGCTGTCCTTAAAACAGACAGATTATCCCGGATTATCCAGGCAAGCCCAATGTAATCACAAAGACCTTACAGAAGGAAGAGAAAGGTACAACAGAGAGAAGTAGGGAGACGGCAGGGTGAGAAAGATTCCACCTGATGTTGCTGACTTTGAACGTGGAGGAAGGGGAACATGAACCCAGGAAGGTGGGCAGCCTCCAGAGGTTGGAAAAGTTCAGGAACAGATTCTTCCCTGAGCCTACAGAAAGGCAGGCAGAAGTGACTGCATCTTGATGCCAGCTCAGTGGGAAGCATTTCAGACTTGTGCACAAAATTTGTGACAATTTGTTACAGCAGCCATAGAAAACTGATACACTGCCTCTTCTAGTTTTTCAGTTTTGTTTTAAAGAGGTCTCAAAAACAAATTCTAAATCTGAAAACTTTAGATAAAAAGCAAAAGTTACCTTGTTTTCTCTACAGACGATACACCTCATCTTGAAATAAAATCTCTTATGAAAAGCACTCATTATTGAACTAATAGAATGTGTGATCTTAATATTGCTTGATTCCAGGGCCTTGCCACAAAAAACTTAGAGGATATGAAACAATGTAAACCAAGTCATTAACATTTTACACCAATGTTGTTTATTAAGTAAGATATAACACACAGCACACAGTATCTAAATTGATGAGGAACAGCCGACCTAAGTCAAGTCTGAATTAAGAAAAACTGAGCAAAACATACTGCACGTTTCCCTGTGGCACATGGCTCACTTCAAGCATAAGGTATACGTTAGGTTTCAAGACAAAGTTTGTGGTCTAAAATCTATTCTGAATATTGTGATTTTGTTTAATCTAAACAAACATGCTTCATTTATGAATATGTGACATCAGCTGAAACTGATATTTTTTCCTCCAAGCAAAGAATCCAAATCAATCAAAATACTTAGGTTTAATTATTGCTATTTTCAAACTGATGGCAAAATTATTTTGGTAAGTCCTTTATAGGTTACTCAAGTAGAAATTGACAGTTTTAAAGTGAATTAAGTGATCTATGACACGGTGAACTATGACCTGACAGAGTCTGTTCTGCAGGCAATGGAACTGGCACATCAGCAGCGTATTCAAGTCTGTAGGGGATGACAAGGATCTCTGCCCCCCAACTCTCCCGAAACTCCAACATCACCACCAGGGAGAAGGAAGTGCAGCCATTCCAATGGACCCTCTGGAGCACCAAACGGAGCTGGAGTACCAGTGAGGAAGGCAAGAGGCTAAAAAGCCGTCATCTAACAGGGCAGCCTTTTCTGGGCTTTTCTCCTGAACTTCCTTTTTGGCCCGTTTTTATCATGTAGCTGTTGTTAAAAACAAACAAACAAAAAAAAATAGAAATAAAGAAAAGAAACCCTAAACTTTTCCCATTTTTGCATGAGGCTTCTACCACACTCTAAAAACAAAACAAAACAAACAAACAAACAAACAAACAAACAAAAAGAACTAGGGTGCATGTCAGAGAAAAACAGCACGAAGCAGACAAGCAGATCTACTCTTACCCAGAGCCCTAGTGAAAGGAGCTAGAGAAAAAATTTGTTGCATTTCCTATACCAATGGTTTACGGCCATGGTTCATTAATAATAAAAAGCGTACACCTGCTTGGAATGTTGCCTTATAGTCTACACAGAGCCTCCAGGAGCCCCCGAGGCATGACACAGATGCTCATTAGGCAGCAAGGTTCACGTTCAAGAATGCGAAGATCTGGGCCCCACCACTGTCAGATGACAGAGCCGTGCTAACTGAAAACAGTCAGAATAAAAGCAACCTCAACACTTACATGCTGGTGAGGACTGGTGAGCACTAGGGGCAAGCGAGTAGTATAACGTACTGTTCAGACTTTAGACTTTTAGACTCTTTTAGGAAATCACTGTACAGACTTCCACGACAAACACCTTTAAGAGAAGACTGTCGGGGTGTATTGAGGAAGCCACAAAGCTACATCATTTAAATTTAAAGTCTACTGCAAAATGAAAACCAACTCAAAGTCAATTTGGAAAATGTGTGGTTACTGATGAAGAGACGCTACAAGGAGCCAGTAAGCATTCCGGACAGATGTGCCCGAGGCAACCTGACAACTCAACCATATTGCCTGCACTCATTGTACCAAAGGGCTCAACTCCAAATTCTTATCAGTTTAGCACTCAAGGGGCACACAAGTAAACATCAGTAGCAATAACAAATGTTAAGATTCCTACTTGAAAAGCTCTTTAAATCAACATTTTCAGGGTAATTACACCAACAGGATCCCACACTCTTTCTGAAGTTAGTCACCTTAAGAAAAGAAAACTGAGGGATTCTTTTCCTTTGTTCAACAGTTCAGTGAATACAGAGCCACAAGGACCCCTTCCTCTGTCCTTTCCTTTGTAGATAACACATACTCCCTGGGATCTTATCCTCAACAGGGGCTTCAAATACAGGGCAGTGCATTCACAGTGAAAGGCAACACTCAGAAAGACCCCAAGTAAACTTTTAAACCAATATCGTTCAGTAACTCAGATCTTTCTAAAAGACAGAGCTAGCCACGCCATTTTCCTACAACTGTGTCCAGAACCTTTGCCCTCTGTAAGGCCCCTCATGTTCTAGTCCTGCCTAGGCCTCCTGCCCCATTCCCCAATACTGCTTTCCCTTATACCCAGACAGACCACTAGGAAGCCTCTTCACATACATCACTCCTTCAACAAAGACTGAGTGTCTACTGTAGGGCAGGCTGGGCCTGGAGATGAGGGAGGGAGGAATAAAAGCCACCCCTCTCAGGAGTCTGGAGTCTAGTTCTGTACATTTGTGATGCATGTCCCTGGGTCCCCACAATGCACCTGGAGGTACTATTGTGCCTGTTTTACAAAGACATTACAAAGAAGTTTAGAAAAGCAAAAGTATGTGCCCAGGTCCAATAACTCTTGCAGGGTGGTACTTCCCACGAGATCTAAGTCCCGAACCCAAGGCTAGTGCCCATACTACCATAGCAAGGACCACCTGGCATACTTTTCTGAAAAACAACAGATCTCTCCTCAAAATCAGTAGCTGAAAACTCAAAGGAAAAACATGCCTTTTCTACCTTTCTTCACTAAAGCATCCTGAGAGAATGAATTCATTGCCCTAATACATAATGAAGAAGCTGAGACCAACTGGCTATTCATTTACAAACATTCGCAGAGGGCCCACTGTCTCCGGTCCCTGTGCATGGAAATGATATCAAAGATACTGAGTCAGATTCCCTGCCTGTAAGGCACTTGGATTCTCATGGAAGAAACAACACCCAACAAATCATTACAAGCTTAGGGAGACAAATGCAATGCTGTGTGCACAGAGGAAGGCACTAAACTAGGTTCTGGGAATACACAGAGAGAGAACAGGAACTTGTTCAGTGCACACTCTATTCCAAAGAGCCCTGTAGTGCTAGATGCTACCAGATGCTAACCTGCATGACAGTGAAGTCACACTCGGGAGCCAGGATGCTTCTGCAGGCGCGTCAGGAGTCACATGCCAGCCGCCTTCCCTCTCCCAATCAGGACGAGGAACTACTCCGATGCAAGGCAACAGTACTATGCCGTGTGCTTAACTTTATTACACCACTTACCACCTTACAATATGAATGTCTTTTAATTTGGCTGCTTCCCCACTGAGCTGAAAACTCTTCAAGCAGGGATAAAGTATTACCCAGGGCCATGTCCCAGCACTTAGCCCAGCCTGGGCACGTGATCCTTACTGAATTAATGGAGAAGAAAGAACAGAACACTGCTCTAGCCCAGAGGGAAAGACTGGAGAACTGTACACCCCAACAGTCTTCTCTTAAAGGTGTTTCTCCTAAATCTATATAGTGATTTCCTAAGAGCCTGAAAGTCTGAAATCCGAATAGCACATTATCCCCCGCGTTTACCCCAGCGCTCACTCTCCAAACCTTTTGTGACCAATCCTTTACTGGGGGTGGGGGCGTGGGGGGTGTCTAGGTCCCGATTCCCCAACCCAGTTAACCGGGTTTGACCCACTTTGTTAATAAGTGAGCGTAAACTGAAACCTGGAGCGGTGCAGGGAGTGTGGGTAATCTGCGCAAGTTTCAGGGTAAGGAAGAGGGATTTAATTTAGGAAGAACAAAGAGAAAGTTTAGAGCACGTCCAAAGAGAGTTGGAGGCGGGTCCCTCTCAAGAAGGAGCAAAGGCGAGAGCAACAGAGACACCCGGCCCCACGGGGTAAACCTGCGCTCTCCGCCGGCACCTGGCTGCCAGTCTCCCATTGGCCTCTCCGCGCCCCCGGCGGTATAGCCCTTTTCTACTGGGTACTGACGGTCTCCTTCTATTGGTCATTGGTTACCTAGGTTACCTCATGCTCACATTCTTACAGGCCCTCCAGACTTCCGGGTTCAGCAGACCAGGTTTCCCTCCTAACCCCCTTAAAGCCCCTTTCTTAGTGTCCCTTCTCAGTAGGAAGTAATGAAGTGCTCCAACCTGAGACAGGTGAGCCAAGAATGCACACTTGCTACTCTAAGTAAAAATTCAAGAATTATGGGATGAGGACTAACTCTGTGCCTAGTACTCTGGGCTGGGCTCCACGAAGGAGGAAAACAGGAAAATGCATCCTGCTAGCCAAATAGACTTTGGAAAACAATGGTGACTAACTTTAGAGTACCTAACAGTAAGCCCAGCTGTTTACCAGGCTCATGACAACTCTCTCACAACAACTTTATAGATGAAAAAGGTGAAGGTCTCGGAGCTTATCATTACCCAAGGTAACGTACCTATTTACCACCTAAGGAGCAATATCCTGACTTAAGGGAGAAAAAGGGGAACTGGAAAAATACAATTCAGAATATAATCCATGGCTAGTAAATTGCATGACTTCCCCCCCGCCCCCTTATTCTTCCAAGTCATCGTAAACTGTAAATACAGGGTAGTCAGGGAATTACTGTTTCCTATTTGTTCTGAATTAATGGTATACTAAATGATGGCAGTATGTCAAAAAGGAGAAATTCTCCCTTTTCCCATGGGTCTCCAAGAGATAGACGCTGAGGAATAATTTCCTCGGTACATTTCATATTAAACAACGACAACAAAACATTAAAACTTGTTAAACAAATCAAAATCATATAAGAAATCTCCAGACCTAGAAGATAAAGCGGGGGAAGGAAGCCTCAGTTTCCCCTTCATCACCACACCAGGACTTCCACAGAACCAGAAATTGTTTTGTGACCTGGAACTTTAAAATCACTCCTTTGTATTCCAGAGAAAAGATCGGCCAAAACTTTATGCTGCTTCTAATAAACAGTAAGATGCCCTGCTGAAAAAACAGAAAAAGAACTCACTAAATTTAAAATCGACTTTTCAATTTCTGAAATATAAAAAAATGTAAGCAATAATTAAAAACCTAACTTACTTTGGAGTCCTCAGAGACATTCTGAATTGACTGAATTTGCATCTTTCCAAGCAAACTATGGAGGCTGGCTGTGGTGCACTCTGGTGCCTGGTTTCCTCACAGTCAGTCTGTGCGTCAACAATAGGTGGTCTTCACTAATGACTCACTTTCCTCTGAGAATGGGATCACTCCCTGATAAAATCCATTTGTCACTGCGGTAATAAAGTCTTTTTTTGAATAAATTAGAGCAATAAATTACATAAAAATAACTGAAGAAACAAATCTATTCTGAGATAATAAAAGGAGTATAATTTTGAAATTTTTCACCCAGTTGATTGGCGCTGCAGCCTTGCATTTCAGCTGAGACACTGTGGAATGAGAGTAATGCTAGATCACAGCAGGGGCCACGCGCTAATGCCTGCAGGTCTGGCTCTGCCTTAAGATCTGCTTTTATTAAGAAAAAGGCAACTATTCTGTCATGACAAGAAAAATATCCTCATGAGTTTATAAAATTATTTTTCTCAGTATTACTCTGGATGTTATGTCTTTTAAAGACTCTCATCTTAGAAATAAGGACCTCAACAAAGTGACAAATTACAAGACAACCATGTCCAAAAGGTCCATATGAGAACGGTCTACAACAGAAGCAGCGCACAATTATCACGGTTTCTTTCTTGAGACAGGATCTCAAGTCACAGAGACTTGAGTGCAATGGCACAATCTTAGCTCCGTGTAACCTTAAACTCCTGAGCTCAACTGATCTTTCTGCCTCAGCCTCCCAAGTAGCTAATACTACAGGCATGTAACACCATGTCCAGCTGATTTTTATCTTCATTTTTTTGTAGAAACAGAGTTTTGCTAAGTTGCCCAGGCTGGTCTCAAACTCCTGGCCTCAAGCAATCCTCCTGCCTCAGCTTCCAAAAGTGTTGAGATTATAGCCATAAGCCATTGTGCCTAAGCAGCCCACAGTTATCATTAATTCATTCACAAAAATAACTCTCAGTGTGCCCCTATTGTGGCAGTTGTTAAAAAAAAAAAAGAATTTTTATTTTGACCATATTGGTTATGAAGCCTGGTCCCTAGTCTCTAAACTAAGAGGGGTAGGCAGATCACAGCCCATGGCTAAACCCAGCACACTGCCTGTCTTCATAAAGTTTTACTGGAACACAACCACCCTCATTCACTTACATCCAGTCTACAGCTGCTTTTCTGCTGTAACAACAGAGGTTGAGTAGAATGTTCATTCCAGCAAAGATTTACTCTTTGGACTTTACAGAAAAAAGTCTGCACACAGCCACAGATACCTGTCTACTGCCCAGCCGTCCAGGGAAAGTACCTGGAAGCAATGACACTCAGCAGCCCAGATCTTAGTTTCTAAATATCATTCCACGCTCAAAGAAAACAAGGCATCTCGGACCAAATGGCTGTTTCCAGGACTGGGGCACAGCAAGTTGAAATTGAGATTGCCGTTAGAAAGGAAAAAAAGAAAGGCCTCCAAAAACACATGAGATGACCCTGCCAAAAGGACCAAGGAGTCAGGGCAGAGGGCTCCCAAGCCAAACCTGGGACACTCTGATCTTCTATTTATATAGTGACAGTGAAGCATTACAGCCCATTGAATTAAAGAAGAATCCACAAATTTGTAAGACAGATAAGAGAGAAAGAAGGAAGGCGGAGAGGGAGCGAAAGGAGAGGGACAGTTCCTTCTCGGTACAATGCCAGCCAACAGGGGTAGACAGAATGACTTAGAAAGTTACCAGTTCACAATGATCATAGTAATAATTCAGGGAAGAAATATTAGCAGATCCCCAAATTTGTGATAGTTTAATGAGGAACAGGGCTACTTATCCAGTCTCAAAGTAACCCCCCACAAAAGCACTAATTAATTACTAAAGAAAAAAATATTTTTTCTCTTTACAATGGAGAAAACTGGAATCACCCTTACTAAATGACCAAACTTAACGTCACCAAACACTAGGATAAAGTCACACTGACACCGCCTGCCCCTGGTACGACAGACTGACAAGGACAGATGATCACCTCAGCGCCATTTCTGCCAATCATGTTCATAACACGAATCCAAATTAAAGAAACGTCGGACAACTTAAATTTGAGGGCTATCCTACACGAATCTGGCCTATATAGTTTTCCAAAATGTCCTATCACAAAAGGCAAAGGAAGGCAGGGGAGCTATTCTGAACTAAAACACTGAAGAGTCTTGACGGTCAAATGCAATTCGTGAGCCTGACCTGGGTCCCACAAAAGACAAAACTGGAAAAACTGGAAAAATGAGCACATGAACTAACAGCCCTGCTTAACGGTTAAACTTCCCACTTCTGATCACTGTGCTTCCGTTCAAAAAGAGAAGTCCCTATTTTCAGGAAATACATGCCAAGGTATATAAGTATTTGGGGGTGAAGAGTGATAATACCCTTAGTATCAAATGACTCAAGATATACATGGATAACCAAGCAAATATGACAAAATTTTGGCTGGTAAATCCAAGCCAACAAGTATACAGGGTTCTAAGCACTATTCTCTTTTCCCTCTGTATGTTTAAAATTATTTCCAAATAAAAGTTTTTAACGCAAAAAAGAAATAAAGATCTTAAAGATAGGAGGGTGGAAGAAAAGAGGAGATAACCACAATACTTGTCAGAACCCACATTTATCTGACAAGTAGGAATATGAAGGTATCATGGAAACATCTAGGAGACAGAATTAATAATCTGGGACATCAAAGAAGTTCCAGATCACTATTGTTTCCCAGGCCTTGCAATGATTTCTGTATCTTCTCCCTCCTTGAATAAGACTCATCCTGAAAGCCAGGCCTTGCCCGGAGGCACTACATGTCATTCTCTGAGCCCCCCAAGCCTCCGTACATTGCTCTACCACAGTGGCAGCAGCGACTACTTACCCTGCACATATTATTAATGTATGCCAGGCACGAACCTAAATAACTCTTCCCACACGTCGCATTTAAACCTCACAAAAACTCCAGAAGAGATTTAGGTTTTTAAGTTGTTGTTGTTTTTGTTTTAAATCACCATTTCCAGACATGGAGTGAGACTGAGACGGTTTAATGTGTCCACGGTCACAACACACAGAGATGGCAGAGCTGAGATGTGAACCCAAGAGAAGTTCTTAACTACTCTTTTTACCAGATAGTCTGAATCTAATTTCAATACCATTTTCAATTAATTGTAGTGTACACACATAGGAAAATAAAAGTGACAGGGATATTTCTAAATGTTTTCTCTTTGTACTTTCTCAGCACACCCAAACTGAAAGCAAGGACAGAAGAGGCACAGGTGGTAGGAGAAGGCAGCCTTACAACAGGATCTGCCAGGACAGTGGCCAGCAATCCACTGTACTCAGATAACCAAGGGCTGATGTACAGAATGTTGTTATAAAAGAAAACTCATGAGGAACAGAATTACCGTATATACTCGCGTATATAGTATATAAATGTGTAATAATCTCAGATTAAATACCATTATATTTTCACATTAAAAATTGACAGTAAAACTAAACAAATTATGAGATCACTGTCATTTCATCTTAATGACGACCAAAGGGGTAGCATCACTGCTCTGTACCTCAAGGCCCAGAGAGGTACAGTCATGGTTCAGAACACACAATTCAATCTAGCCATTCAACAAATATTTGTTGAATATATGGATAAAATAGAAGAAACTGAAGCATTATAAATTTTTAAAGTCCTAAGGACTCTCAATACAGTATTCAGCCCTGCTAAAAATTACTTAAAATGGAGTAACGATTTTGTCAGAAATTCTTCCCATGTTACGTACCTGGTGCTGGTGGAGTCCCTGGGCCCCCTCAAGTCAGTAGGCAACAGGAGGCAAGAGGAAGCAGGAATTTGCATACCAGCTGACAAACCTTTTGTCACCACTGCTTCCTTATACAACTCAAAGAACTGAGTGATACCTCCAATGAAAGTTAACTGTAAGGACTGTACCCCTCCCCCAGAATAGCAGATTATAACGGCCAGCAGCCATACATCAGACTTTCCTAACACTTTGAAAAAAGTTTTCAATTCAGTGCTTTTAGAATACTTTCTTTAAGGCACAATGATGCAAGTTAGCTGTGTGACCTGGAAAAGGTTGTAAATCACTCTAACCCCCATTTGTTTATGGGTAGAATGAGAACAACAAAACCAAATGCTCGCGGCAGTCACCAGGATGACATGAAGAAACAATGTGTGAAAAGGAACCTGCAACAGTGCCCCGTACACCAACAAATGGCAGCTACGCAACAAAGACAAGTTAAGGGTTTCTGCAAATACTGATTAAAGAGCACGCTTCTTAATAGATTAGAAATATGGAGAACTGATATCAATGCATGAAAACCAAAGCAATGCGATGCAAGCTTGCTGATCAACTATTCTCGGTTCAGAAGCAGCTACCAGTGGGGACGGAGAGGCAACCTAGTTACGTGGGGCGCCATCTGGTGGAGGAAGAGCAGAGCACACGTGGCATAAATACCCAGAGAGAAAAAGGACGAACGATCAGAGGGAAAACTGCCCCTTCTCTTCACCACACTTTCTCCATAGGAGCTCGAACCAACAGTGACCCCAAGTGTAAGATTTATATCGGAAAGGAAGATCAAAAATAGTGCTCTCACATAGCCATGCCCTTATCATCCCAAGGAAGAACATCAATGATATGCTAGGAACACCTTTTAAAATCCTTAAAATAGCAGCAGGGGCTGATTGGTGAAAAATTATGGAAAATTATGGAAATTTAAAGCTTACTAATTCAGAGTAAGACATCTTGTGCTTGTGGAGTGAGGCTGCTGAGTGTCCAGACATGTTTCAAGATGTGCAGCCACAAAACTGTTTATGGAAGCTTCATTTGTTAATTTAAGCTTCAGGTGCTGTATCTTGAACAGCATAATAAAAATCAATCAGAGATACTGCTAATTTTGGACATGACATTAATGAAAGAAGCTTCCTAAAGAATTAAATTCTTATTCAATATTTCCAGTATTAGAAAATTAAAATCATTCTAATAACATAAAATTACCCTTAAAAATTAAACGATATGATATATGCATTAAATTAGAATGTATATTGTATCTTGAAAGTGATGCCACTATGCATTCACCTGTCTGAGAACAGTCTACAAAAATAGCAGGGAATTTTTATTAAGCACCTATTACTACATTTTAGACATTGTACTTAAGTCCAAAACAACCCTACAAAGAAGGCACAAAGTCCTAAGTTTTACAAATGGGGAAATGGGGGCTCCAAGAGGTGGACAATGAATAACTTGGATAGATTACAGATTACAAAAGTGGTCACATGGCTCTTCGTGCACCAGCCGGCCCTCTGTTAAGAAACTCTGTTCCCCAAGTAAATGCCATACACTGAGACATGCAGTCAGCACCCCCCACGCTGGTCAGACAGTTCCTACCCCGTTTTGTCATACCACTGTCTGTCCCTCCATACAGTATGTAATCTGCCCAGCTCATCAAATCGCCCATCCAATATCAGGCATTTAATCTGAAGAGCAGCATAATCACAATTCCTCACAAAAGTCAAAGAAGTAGAAGCAGACACAGTGAAAGCTTCTACCCTCCCTGGTGCTTAGGGGTACATGCATAGGGTCCTGGAGTTGGGCAGATAAGGATCTGAATCCTGGTTCATCACTTACTAGCTGTGTGATGTTGGGCAAATTATTTGACATTACTGACCTTGGTTTTCTCATCCGTAAAATAAGGTTAAATGATATATTCTTTTATAGACTGTCAGAAAAATGAAACTAGTGTGTGATGCCCCATGATCATATCAATGTACACAGCTATGATTTACTAAAATAAACAAAAAAAAAAAAAGAAACAATATACCTAAAGCATATAAATCAAAAAGGCTCTTGATGAATGGTAACTACTAATGTTAGCAACTGCAAGGCAAGTATATTCAAACACATTCCCCTCTTCCAGAAAGCCAAAACCATCATCAGTAGGACTATTTTCGTATGTTCTTGACACTCTTTTTTCTTTTTTGACCCTATATTTAGAGGATGAAGAATGTCTAAATATGCCATAAGCTGACTACAAATCCCTGATGTCATCCTCTGAACCAAGCACTTCTGTGACAAACAAAACATTAAAATACAAGGAGCTCTGCACCTTTAGAGACAGAACTTCACCAAGAATTTCAATTACTAACTTCCTGTATAGAACATTTTTCTATTTCCTCTTTGACCATTGAAATACATACATCATTAAAAATCTTTACCTTGATGCCTACTGAAGGCTGAGAACTGTGCTGGAAAATACAGGAAAAGTGAGCTTGACTTTTGGTAAAACATGTTTTCAAGAACCTCTTTTTAAAAATTCATCACCAATAGAAATTCCCAACAGCCTTCTGCTATAATGAAACTTTTATTTAAAAACAATGTTGAGTTCTGTCCTTTTATCTCTTTTCCTAAAGTATCTTATCAAAACACTGAGACTTTCAGTCTGAAATTTTAACTTACAAGCTGTGTACCTTGACTGGGCAAATTGCCTTATATTTTTGAGCCTTAGAGGCCTCATTTGAAAAAAAAAATAAATAAATAAAGGAAGCAGGCAGGTGATAAAACCACCTACTTTGCAAGATCTTGTGGGGAGGAGAGATAATGCACAGAAAGACCTGGCCCTGGGGAAGCCCTCGGTTTGGGAGCTTTTATTATAATCATTATTCCCAATGCTAAGTGACACCCACCTTCTGTCCTCACTCAGTGGGACTGGGACAACAGGCAAATGGGTATTTTGCTATCAAAGTTGCTCTTGGCATTCAATTTGCAATTTCAACTGTCTGTTGGCCTTGGGTTTCCCTTTAGTATCTAGATTGCAGATTAACTTCTTTGGGTAGGAAGATGTATCCCCCGTGTGACAAGGGCCTCCAAAATTCTCTTTTTAATCTGTAGTAAGAAATCTCATGAGGAGCTTGGAGAGCTAATTGTATTAGAGTGCACTGGCTGAGTAAGTTCCTCAAGAAAGAATAAAAGTAAATAAACATCTGATTCAAAACAGATCTGACAACATGTTCTCATTATCTCCCAGAGAAAAACCCCTACTGTTCTACCCCAGGGAAAGAGCACTGGGGTGATCTTCTGCTTAACACTGCACTTCACTCACAACCTTTTCTGCTGACCCATGCAGAGCTGTTAGGGACCTCATCCCCGCCCCAAATCAAGAGTTCTAAAGTGTTGATAAGGAGCAAAGTTCTTCAGTGACTGCTGAATTTCAAATATGATGAAATATCTACCAATATGATGATTGAAACACAGCACTGAAGGGAAGACTGGAGTTCCCAGGGCTACGTGCCAAGAATCAGGGGCGGTGCTAAAGATACCAACTGATGAAAGACCAGACCCTGCCTCCTAAGGAGCTCACACTCTACCAGGGAGGACAAAGAGACACAAACAAGATAGTGTGATGAGAATCACACCCTAAAGAGGTGGGTACCCCGGGCTATGAGAGGCCAGAAAACCTAACTCGTTTGGGAGAAAGGAAAAGTCAGAGGAGATTACTTAGAACAGAAATTTGAAAGATGAAGTATGAAAACAAATGGCACATAATTTAGCTTTCAATTTAGTGCAGGCAAGAGAAAAATAACTGCACATAAGAAGGGTCAGGTTTTCCCTCTCCTTCTGTCATTACCTAATTGTACCATCACAGTTTAACCAATAACTGTTTATACCTCTGAGGGTCAGTATGGCATGGTGAAAAGAACAACAGACGTGGAAAAGAACAAAGCTTGAACCTTCGTTCTGACATTTTATTAGTATGTCACCTTGGGCAAGTCACTTTAGTTGCCAAGAGTCTTGGTTTGTACAACTGAAAAATTGAGCTAATAACCTCCCCATCTCTGGGCTGTTACCAGCAGTAAGATCACAAACATGACCCAGCACACAGAAGTGCCTTGAAAATGTCCATAGGCTGAATTAGAAAGCCTAACCATCTAATAAAGTTAAATTTTTTTCTCAAACCAACCCAGATGCGAGCAAGAGCTTCTCAGACAGGGGTAGAGGGACAGTGGCTTTCCTCCCTACCCCTAGAACGGGGCACAAATAACCAGCACAACAGGGTCTCAATAAGCAGGTCACTAATGTCCAAATACCCAAACATTCTAACTCGCCATCACCACATCACTCAATCACAACACACCACGCAGAACTCAGAAATGGTTTATCTGAAACTGTGAGTCATCCTAGCCATTTTCTAACAAACAGAACAAAACAAAAACTGATAACCCAGAGAAAAACAATTAAAAACTAAAAAGTAAATAACCATGCCCTCCTCTGGATGAAAAGGAACCTAGGCACTACAGCACAAAGACACTTCCCCAAATACAACACTGCAACTCTCCTCCTAACTCTGTACCATACATAGCTGACATGTTTAAGCAAATCAGAAATATGTTCCAAAAGAAGTCCCCCAAAATGAAATTTTAAACCGTCAGATTTTGTAGATTTTAAAGACATGAGAAGGGTAAAGTAACAATCTTGCCTTTATACCTCTGGCTGGCCCACTCAGATGCTAAGCAATGCTTATAAGCCTGATATTTGAAAAATTGATATAATATGAAAAATATTTTGAAATACCAACAAAGAACTTTATCAATATGGACAGAAAATGAGCATATTAATCTTGAATCCTCTGTGCTACTTCCTCTTGTAACCAACAACTAAATGTGACTTGGCAGTAAACCAGCCACCAATCCATACATCACATCAGATAATTAAAAATACACCCTTATATAATCTTATTTAATGATTCCTTGGCTTGGATTGAAAACCATCCAAACCAATATCTATTGGAGGGTTGGATTAAATTATAATGCACAGAACATTTCTGAACATGTTCTTTAGTAAGAGTCAGCACATCCCCTACTAGCAAATATAATATAAGACATGCAACACTATTTTCATCTCCAATTAACCTCCCTGGCAAAAATCTGCAATGTCAATTCATCCTACAGGCACTAGTAAGGGGGCGGGGAGGTCTAAAGCACCAAATCTTATTTTCTTTAAGTTTTAACATCAACAAGGCCCATTACTTTTGTTAGCGAAACAAATTCAAATTCAATATTTGGGAGTCTGAGGAGAAGAGAACCAGTTATTCTGAAAAAATAAAAATAGAGTCAGTAACTAAATGCCCTCCATAAAACATAAGTATGGAAAAAGTATAAAAGCCAACCCACATTAGATTGGAGTGTACCTCTTGATGGCATCTTAGCTCAAGTTCTTACTTAATCTTAAAGATTGTTAGAAAAAAAGTAATTCAGCTAGGAAGTTCATCTATGTTTATGAATACTGAATTTTTAAAAGATGACTATCCCTCATTTATAAACTGTTTCATTGCTATAATGTGTTAATTATTAAATTAATATACTGGTCATAGGAGAGCTTTCAATCAAAAGTGCCTCCTGGTCTGACCATTAAAATCCTGTAAGATAACTCTACCAGGAATGTCTTCTTCAGAGAAGACGAGTCGAGAAAGAAACTTTTAAAAAAGCAGGATAAGTCTTCCTAAAGGAAACATTTCCCTTACATTTAACTCAACCAGAATTAATCATATCAATTATAACAATTTTTACAGGGTTTAAAATCATCTTGTGAGAAGTGTTTGATTCATGGAGACACCAATATCTGCCAAGGATGAGGGTGAAACTAGTGCCCTGGAAACTTTCAAATACTGTGTAAACATAAGGTACTGTTAGGCTTGAGAGATTTTAACCATACAACACACCCATTATGTGTCACACTGCGATAAAATTAAGGTATGCAACACTGACCCATCATCACTGTACAGTTTTAAGCAGGAACACCAATGCCAGTGCCGAGATTCAGAATAACTTCTGAAAAAATAGTTTCCTTAGAAACCTTCACAAAGATGGGTAAGTAAGAATAAAAGGATTTCATATAGTCAATAACAAGATGTTTATCAGATTTAAAATCAAACCTTCTTTACAATCACTTAAGACACTATGTTTTGGAAAGGCACTCGTAATTCTGGAGTTACATAACAGAGCATGATTAATATTTTAAATGATAGAGCTCTGCATGCTGGATATCAGCCTATGATTTAAGAGAAAATCATTTTAGGCTGAAATAATACAAGCATCTGAGTCACGCCTCTTTCTTCCTTCCCATGTAAGAACCATACTTCTTACAAGAATTACATTTTTGTTGAAAAGTAAGGTAATCAAGTTTGACATCTAAAATATACTAAATGGCAACATTTCCCCCAACAAATATGTTTCATGTAACTCTAAGCCATTAGCCCTAGTAAAAACACAGAAACCAAAAGAATTCATTTTAGCAACACAATACTCGGACAACATGGCACAGAAAATAATTCCGCCTTTTAAAATAACTCCCTACACTTTTAGTTAAACTGCTTCCTTAATTGCATACAATGTAACTTGGATTTTTGCTTCTGTATCAGAAAAAGTGCACTTAACTCCAGTCCAGAATATTTCTAATGCCACTGATTTCAGCCAACATACAAAGAAATTTCTTTCACAGGACATGACAGCCCAGCAGGCAACAAAAGATATATGTAAATCACACAGAGCAAAGAGTACAAATCTAACTGCACAACTGCTCAGAAGAGCATGGGGATAAAACTTAAATTCTTTTTCCTTATTTTAGGAACACGTGATCATTACTTTTTCAGAGGCTTATTTTATTGAAAAAAATAAAAATAAGCCCGCAATTAATATGAAAATGAGGAGCTCTGTAAACCTATTTTCTGCTCAACAATTCAAATATGCTTAAATTCTTGGAAAAGGTAAGTCTCTCTCCACCACCACCATCAGCCGAGCACACACGCACTACTCTGAAGAACTGGTTGCAAGAGGCTAATACCGGAGGTCGCTGTTTTAAAATACAGGTATATATATACAAACAGAATATGTCTGCCTCATCCTTCACTTCCAACAATAAAAGAGCAGGGCCAGCATCAAGAACAGCAGACAGGATTCATCTGGGAACCTCAGACTGTCACTGCACAAAGTGAATCATGCAAAAGGTAACAGATCCGACCAGATAATTTTTCTGCCATTTCCCAGAGACAAAACAGACCAGTAGTCTCCAAACCCATCCTCATCTGAAACACATATCCCAGCTCTAGGAGGAGTGGAGGGCTGCTCCCAGGAAGAAAATGTAATTTACCGTCCATCTCAGAAGATTACAGAGGAAGCCGGAGGAGAAGCTGCCTGGGGAACACCCTTCGCGGTAGGTGTGCCTCTGTAAACCCTGCTGTCCCCCAGTCCAGTACTTCCCAGGACCTTTCAGACCCCAGGCTGGCTGGACTAATGTGAAAATGACAAAGACTCTCTCACCGATGTTCTGAACCTCAAAGCAGCCACCAATGAGGGTCACCCACCCAGAGCTTCCCTAAGAGAGAACAGAACAGGGAACAAGGAAAGGGCTGTCTCTCCAACCTCTCCTCCTCTGCTGACTTATCCCAGGACCGGCGGGTGAGGCTCGGCGTGAGCTGCCCACCCTCGAGGGGGCGGGGGGCAGATGGCCGGGCTGGGGCTCTTGCAGCCTGAACACAGGAGGAACAGAAGGCTGGGCTCTTCCCCAGGGATCGCTGGTTCTTCGCTGAGCGCTGGGGTCTGATCCCAAACCTCTACCAAGGTCCCCAAACTTCACTAACAATCCAAGCTCCTGTTCCCTTCACCTTGTCTGCATCTGACCTCCTCCAGTCCTTCCATTTTTCCTCCAGCTCTTTCTCCAGTTCCTTACAAACCAAACACCCTAGCTCCCCCAGTAAGTCCACTCTCCCCTCCAGTGAGATACAAAGCTCCCAGATGTCCACTGTCCCCCATCCAGAAGTTTCCTCTGGATATCCCTGAGTCCTCAAAGGTTTCCGTCAAGTCTCATTCAGGCGCCCCATCCCTCTCCTTCCTTCCCAGGGCTCGATTTACCTCTCGGTCTTCCCCTCGGTGTCCCACATCCTCCCAGGTCCCACCTAAACGTCCCGATTGCAAGCCGGGGCTCTCCAGTCAGCCGCCACCGCTGCGCCTCCCTGCCCTCCGCGCTTCCACCCAGACCCTCCTGGGTCCCCGGCCCCCAACCGCCCGAGGCCGGCAGTTAACGGCCGGCGCGCCTCACCTTGGTTCACCAGCCGCAGAGCGTGCGTGAAGGAGGGGTCCAGGGAGTCCTTCTCCGCCATCAGCTCCGGCAGGTACTTCTCCTCCATGCTCGGCGGCCGCCCGGGGCCCGGAACGCGGACTCGAGGCGCGCGGGCAGCAGCCGCCCGGCAACCCCCGACCCCGCCCGCGCCCCCAGCAGCGCGGACCCCGGGGCCAGACGCCGCAGCGGCGGCCAAGACGGGCGGGCGGCTGGGCGGCGGCGGCAGAGGGGCGGGCAACCGGCCCCTCAGCCCGGATCCCCGGTGGCCGCCGAGTGCCCAGCGCCGGCGGCCCCCCGCGCTCAGGGCGCGGGCCGAGGAGGAGCGGGCGCGAGCCGGTGCGGTCAGGCAGGCCCTCAGGCCGGACCGTGCGGCGCGATCGGCTGCCCCGAGGCAATCCCCAGCGAGCCCCGCCAGCCCGCGCCCGAGCTGCAGCCACCAGCCTCGCCCGGCGAGCCTCCCGGAGCACTCTGAGCCGCTTCGCCGGGCGCCAGGCGCAGATCCCGCGCCGCCCGCCCCGCCCCGCCCCGCCCCAGGCTCGCCGCCCCGCCCCAACCCCGCGTGCCCCGCCCACCCCTCCGCGCCTGCGCGCTGGCGCCCGACCGCCGTGGCGCGCGCCGCCTTGTGGGGCTGCTCCAGGCTGCGCGCGGGTTCGCTGGGACGCGTGGGTCCCGCAACCCGAGGGAGCAGTCCTGGGGCACTTCCCGAGTGGCCGGCGCCCTCTTCTGGCCCTGGGGGACGATTAGGGAACCTCACAATGCTAGTATGGCATTGCCCGACGCACAGACTGGGAAACTGAGGCCCAGAGAGGTCAAGTGGCTCGCCCAAGGTCACCCAGCGGGCGATCCGGAAATGGAGAGACAATGACCGAGCCGGGAAGGGCGACCCGGGTTCGCCCCAGCCGCGCTCTGGGGTAAGACAACGGAGAGAACCAACCTGCTCTTTAAAGCTCTCTAGACTTCTCTAACTTAAGGCTCGTTGCCGTAACGCAGGGGTGCAGTCCTCCTGCGTGCCTGCCTCTGTGCGCCAACCTCCTGAGACCCTTCTGCTCAGAGGTCGGTTACGTAAAATCGCGTGCCCTTCTGGCGTCTTTGTCCTCTCCACTTGCCCCTGGATTGTCATTCTCTTCCCCCGTAAACCGGCTGTGCCTAGAACACACACACGTCCTTTGGCCTTGGGTGGTGATGCCTTCTGCCCCTCTCCGCCCCCTCCCCAATCCCTAGCAAATGCTCCCCCAGGTGGGCTTAGGATTTCCCAAGGCACTTGGAGTAAATGTCCCCCAGCCAAGGACTCTAGAGTGCTTGTCTTGCCTTTAAATAATCGCCTCAAGCCCTGGCCTCAATTTCACCACCCCTAGACAGTCTTCCTGGACCAAAGGTGGTCTGCCCCCCACCATGCCCCGCGATCATTCACTGCTACAATTCTGCTTTCGTTAGGCCATGAGCAGAGGTTGAGTTTTGTTTTAGGGAGGAAGTCCACATAGGCATGGGACAGGTGTGGGGGACACCAGAAAAGTTCACTAAAGGAATAAGTCAATGGCATAGCACTTCTCTAGCCAATTGGCTTGGGGTCAAATTTCCACCCTCACCAACCCCCAGTGACTCTACAGCCAAAGTGGCTGAGAGCAGAAATATCAGGGAGTTCTAAGACCCAGCCCCCAGTACCTACTGGCCTTACTCTCAACACCCTACCCCAGCTCCACCCTAGATTGACCTGATGCTTAAATGAGGTGCCATTTCAGAGTCCCCAGTAAGAATCTTCCTCATGTCTCCCTTTGGTCTAAACTTGCAAGAAGCAATGAAATGAAACACTTAAATGCATAGCCTCTGCTGTTGCTCACTGGTTGGGGTCCTTGGCAATTGTCTTCACCTCTCTGTGCCTCTGTTTACTCATCTGTCAAGTGGAGATGGGTTATGATGAGTATGTTAAGTCCTGTCAAAATGGCCAGAACAATGTCCAGCATATAATAATACTGCTTGGCTGTTCTTCATTTTGTGGTTTTTTTTTTTTTTTTTTTCTTTCCCCTCGCATGGCTGTTCTCTGGACCTCACCTTCCCTTGAGCTATAGCTCCCAAGGACACTTGGCAAACACCAACCTATGGATTCCTCACTACCAGACATGGAGTATCCCACAGCAAACAGAGTGGACATGTCACCAACACACACCTCTCTTATCTGACCCAGGTCCCATAGTCAGGCCGGTAGGACAGGAGCACGGATGGCTGCATTCCCTGCTCCCGCCTGACTCACTGTGTCACCTCAGTTAATTAACCCAAGCCTGAGCGTCAAGTCCACATCTCCAAAACCAGGGTTACACCAGCAGTTCTGGAGGGCAGTTAGAAGGATTTGTGAAGAAATGTCTTCTCCTTTTACAACTGAATGCAAGTGCACACCTCTGGTTTGCTTTCTTGCATCACACACTAGCGTGTGATTCCCTGGCCACTGCTTATAAAGGGAGAAAGGGGGACAGGGAGTGTATGAGTTGAGCCCAGAGGAGAACGGGCCAGAACCTCTGCTGCTCTCTCTGAACCTGAACTTGGACTCTCCTGAACAGCTCATCTCCCTCTGCACCTTCCATTCCTACCTTCTGCTCCAGTGACAGTCCAAACCTTGAGGAATCACTGTCTTTATTAAGCATTTACTATTAGGCTTCCTGTTCACAGCTTTGCATTCACTACTGCTCTCTCAACAACCTGCAGGGAAGATTCTATTTATCACTACTTACAGACTGGGAAACAGGCTCAGAGTGGTTAATATTTTATGTAAAATCTCACTATTGTCAATGGAGAATCCAGGACCACTGGACTTAGATCAGCCTCCTCTCCCTTCCTGGTTCTGCCTTCCCTGGGTAGCAATCTGGGACACTCGTAACTTGCTCTCCATCTCTCCCCCCATCCGAGCAGTTGGCAAAGATGCCTAGCCAGCAGCTGGGGAGGAGGGCTGTACACTGGGAAACTGACAGCAAAGGCACTGAATCTTCTGCTTTGGACCCGCCTTCTTCCAGAACCTTCCAAGAAGGCAGGTGCTGAGCACTGTGAGTGCCCATGTGCGGTCCTCCAGGGAGGAGGGAGATGAATGTCTCTGTGAGATGCTCAGGAAATTGTCCCCACCCACCAACCTGGTACAGCCCTTGGTTGTGGGGCACCTCCACACCTTACTGCTCACTCTGCTGGTGTTCAAATGATCACCATCCTACAGGTGCTAACCCTCTGCTCCTTTCAAAAATGAGAAAATCAGGTCTTGGGAAAGGTGATTTTCCTGCAAGCACCTGCAGAAAGTGATCAAAATCAGGTCTTTAGATTTCCCAGGCATAGATCTCTCCAGAATATATTAGTACTCACTGACTACATATTGCAGAGACTGCTCTGGGTTCAGGTGACATAGCCATGAACAAAACAGATTTCTCTAAAGTCCCTTAAGACCATAGTTTGTGAGTGGTCTGGACTGAAGGCCTTGAGCTGCAGTAAGGAACTCTAGCTGTTCTTTCCCTTCACATCCACATCTGCAACTGGCCTCTCAGCCCCAAAGGCAAAAGGGCACTTTCCAAACCAACCTCACCCAATGCCATGGGGCCATCTCCGGAACCACTGCAAGTCCCTGTCCTGGCCCACCATCAGTATGGCATTGTCTGTCAGAGTGCCCACTGACTTCTCTCATCCTGGGGAGAGAGTAAGTCACTTCCCTCTCTGACCTTTACCACACTAACGCAGTAGGCAGTCAGTGCCACAGCAACTCAGTGTCGGCCAGAGATACAAAATGTGTGTCTATGAGATAGTTTTTATATTTGCACAGAATTGCTGTTCACACCACAAGTTTCCCCTTTGTTTTGTTTAAGAAAGATAAGCCCTATGCCAATTACCCCAAGATCCTGCGGTGCCCTGACCATGCCAAGGTCCAGAGAGACCTTGATTTGGCCTTCAGCTCTCCTGCTTACTACCTCTGTGACCTTGAGTCAGCCACTGGACCTCTCTGAGCATAGGGAGAGGCAGGTACCAGACTCACAGCATCATTGTGAGGTTTAAACTGAATTGCAAGCACTAGTGCATTCTAAAGCCTTCGACTCTCCCTTGTATCCACTCCATCAAGGTTGTTTGTGCTTCTGTTCATACTCAGTGCATCAGGTCCTGGTCATCTGTGGATGACCTTTGCCTCCATGCTGTTCTTCAGTACCTGTTCACCTCCACAGCCCTGGTGGCTGGTCTGATGATCAATTCAGAGCAAGCACTCAACATTCATCTGGGACCGGGGCCACCTCTGCTGAAACGCAGTCCCCTTACAGCACTGCTGCCCAGCCACCTGAGGCCAGTGAGTTTGTCATGGGAGACAGGCACAAAAAGATGGCATACCCTTACCTAGAAATCAGTCATTTGGTTGTCAGGGAGGAAGACACCAAGAATGTTCACTCTGATCTCTGACTCCAGCCAGTTACAGCAGGAAATACCTTGTCAAAACTCAGGACTGGGGCTGAAAAGGCTTACCAAGAGTGGAGGAGGAGAGGGAAGAAATCTTCAAAGTTGGGAGCCTTCACAAAGCTTAAAGCCCAGTGCAGATCCGGAATGCCTTTGCCGAGGACTAAGTGGTATCCTATTTACCACTTAGGGGGCAGTATCCTATTTTTTACTCAGCCTTGGGCCTTCAATGTATAAAAATATAGCTGGAAGGAAACTCAGGGATCAGGTAGCTCACAAGCCTCTAGTTTCTGTTGCTCTGAAAGTATAAGTGACCCAAAAGTCATGAATGGAGAACTGGACACGGGCACGTGGTAAATGGTTTCAGGCCCTCCAGCCCAGCCGCTGACATACCTGTCTTCTGTCCCTGTATCCACGTGTCTCCCAGGTGCATACCCCCCTCTTGTTATTTGTCAGATGGAAAGTTCCATTCCTCTTCTCAGCTCTCCTTTTTTTCACTGGAGAACAGTCACTCTGCCTCTGTCTTCCAGCAGCTGAAAAGCCCCACAGATATCGCACACACACCCCCTAGTGCCCACATGTGGAAGCTCGGGCCCAGAAACTTCTGTGGGGTTGATAACCACGAGCTGGTCTCACCTAGAGGGAACCCCAGCTAGGACTGGAAGTCCAGCTCAGGAAGGACGGTGGTGAGATACGATCTTAGGTGAAAAGAGAAGAAAAGGAAAGGAAAAACGTGAGAGTAGGGGAAAGAGAAGAGTGAAGAACAAAAGGAAGAGAAAGTTACATAGGAGGAGAGAGAAAGGAAAAAAGGAGCGCCTGAAGGAAAGATGTTTTTCACTGTTAAGCCTATCTCTATTTCAAAGATAAGCACAAGAAAATAATAATGGAAAATAACAGGAATTGGCATGTCCAGGGTCAGCTAGCCATCTGTAGCACAGGAGAGCCAGGGAGGAAAGGGGACAGGGACTCCATATGTGACCCTGCCACAGCCTGACTCAGTAATATTTTCAAAATCAAAATCTTTGTCTGTGTCTATTTCTGAGCTTGTAAAGAGCAGCTAATGGTAGTTGTTCTTTTCCTAGTTTATTGAGATCTGATGAAAGCAATAAAGATCTGCAGAGAAAACCCTGAAAAGTTCTCTAAGCCCTTGGACAGAACCATCATAGAAATGTGTTTTATCATTTTCCTTGATGCACCAGCAGCCGTCCGTCCTTTTCCTACTGGTCTAAAAGGTTATATGTGATGCTGGACTGCCGAAGCACTTGCCGTATTTCAACAATGCATCAAGTTATCACCACCTTTAGTGCTTTGGAAGATGCTGTGATTCGAAAAGCACTGTTGAAATGTAAAACATTATTGCCACAGTAGTAAAAGTATCTATGTCCATCTCCTAACCCACTATTTATCAGAATGACTAGAGAGACACACAAAACAATTCTATCCACATATCAGAATTTTTTTTACAGCAAAACTTCACATATCCAAGTTTGACAGAACAATTAGGAACAAAATACTTTGGGCAGTGGCCAGTTGCTCTTCGTGTCTGAACAGCTACTGAAAGGGGTGATGAATTTTTCAGAGTTTACTACAAAAGTGAACACCTTCCAGTCGCATATAAAAACACCAGCTTGAGTTTGTGTTTTTCTTTAGTTTAAAGATGAAGAGATAAGGTTAACCAAAGTGGCTGTGGAAAGAGAATGGACATAAAGCTGAAGTGTGTACTAGTATAAGATCATTGAATTAGAAGAGAAATATTTCTTCTCAAAACAAAAGTAGACTTTTACAAGTAACCCATCTGCAGACTCCCTAAGCGTGTCTACAAGGGTCATTCCTTGGGTTCTCTATAACATGGCACTAGCCTTCCCACCAGTCTCAGCCCTCATCACTACCTGGTCTGGATTCGGACCAGGATAGTAGAGAACACCTCAAAATCCCTTGCTTGCTATTAACTGGGGAGTAAGTTAGGGTACTCGGTACAGCTGGGCAACTTTGATCAACTTCATCCTGCCTCAGATGACAGCTGGCCTGTGAGAACATTCCAGCTTTTTTTGGCAAATCTTTTTTTTTTTTCTTAAGCCCATTGTTGAGACCTATCTCTGGCAAATTGTATCCTGAGAATCAATTCTCTCTAGGTCTTCCTAGCTATTTTCATTGGTGATGGATCTGCAAAACATCGGCAGTGTGGATATGCAAACCATCATGATCTGTGGACAGTTCTACACGGTAAATTGCTCTTGAGCACATCACCAGCTGAGGAGCTACACCCAGCCATGGGCCACCTCCAATCAGCTGGGGGATTCGGGGCGAGGCATCCTCTTTGAGTCTGTCTTTCCCCACATGTAAGATGAAGGCAATAGCACTCCCTAAAATCAGATACTTTAAGGTCTCCATGAGGTGAATGTGTATCCAGTACTGAGCACAGAGTCTGACTTGACAGGCACAGAATGGGTAGAGTATCAGTAAAGCAGCACTGTCCAAAAGAAAGAAAACACGAGCCACATGAGTAATTGTGAATTTTCCAGCAACCAATTAACAACAAGAAAAAAGACAGGTGAAATATCACTTATTCAATCCAATATATCCAGAATATTATTTCAATAGGTAACAATCATTTTAAAATATTAATGAGATTTGCATCATTTTGAATTTTTTTCACTAAGTTTTTGAAATTCAGGGTGTATTTTGCACCCACAGCACATCTCAACCCAATGCAAAATTTTCAACAAGTAAAGTAAAATGTGGTCCTCTCAAAACTCCTAAGTTGTGTTTGGTGGAAAAAATTCTTACACTGCTTCCATTTTAAGATTCACCCTTATTTAATTAAAATGCATTAAAACCAGTTCTTCACCCATGCTAGCCCCAAAGCAAGTGCTTATTAGCCACGTCTTGCCAATGACTATGGGAGTGGGCACTACAGAGTTAGAAGAAGATGTTCAGGGAAGTGGACTAGGAAACCCAGCTGCTGGGGCTTAATCAAATAGTTGTGCCCTGGTCTTATCCCCATGTGAAGTCTAAAAGTTGAGTGACCAGGGCTGGTGCAGTGGCTGAATGATGCCATTAATATGCCAGGATATTTTCGTCTGTCTCCTTCTTCAAGCTTAAGGTGTCAAAATGAGATGACCCCCTTCCATCCTGAGGATCGTGATCCCATACCAGGCAGGAATAAGGGGGAAGGAGAGAGCTAAAGGGAAAATCAGCAGCACCTGTTGAGTGTTCTCCGCTATTAGGGTGCTTTTTTGGAAGCCTTATTAGATGACTTTTGCTCAAATGCTATTAACCAAACTGTGTTATATAGGGTCACCCTTATTTGCATGGTGCAGAGCTGGTAACTATAACCTTTTACCTGGGCATGTTGCATCCTACAGTAAAAGTAGAGTTCTTTGTAAGGAATGGGGGACAAAGGCAAGTGTCTGAGAGCCCATGTCAGAGGTGACATCTGTAATTATCATTATTACTTGTACTACCATTACTGTTACTGCCACTGACCGCTTAGATCATCTGGAAGGAGTACACAGGAATCTTTAAAAAAATAAAACAGGGCAGCACCTGTGGCTCACTGGGTAGGGTGCCAGGCCCGTATACTGACTGAGGGTGGTGGGTTCAAATCCAGCCCTGGCCAAATTGCAACAACAACAACAAAAAATAGCTGGGCGTTCATATCACAAAATCCCAAGACCAGAGATGTTGGCGTGGATGTGGAGAAAAGGGAACACGTCTACACTGCTGGTGGGAATGCAAATTAATACATTCCTTTTGGAAAGATGTTTGGAGAACACTTAGAGATCTAAAAATAGACCTACCATTCAACCCTATAATTCTTCTACTGGTTATATACCCAGAAGACCAAAAATCACATTATAACAAAAATATTTGTACCAGAATGTTTATTGCAGCCCAATTCATAATTGCTAAGTCATGGAAAAAGCCCAAGTGCCCATTGATCCATGAATAGATTAATAAATTGTGGTATATGTACACCATGGAATATTATGCAGCCTTAAAGAAAGATGGAGACTTTACTTCTTTCATGTTTACATGGATGGAGCTGGAACATATTCTTCTTATTAAAGTATCTCAGGAATGGAAGATAAAGTATCCAATGTACTCAGCTCTACTATGAAACTAATTTATGGCTTTCACATGAAAGATATAACCCAGTTATAACCTAAGAATATGGGGAAGGGGGAGAGGGAAGGGAGGGAGAGGGGAGGATGGGTAGAGGTAGGGTGATTGGTGGGATTACACCTACAGTGCATCTTACAAGGGTACATGTTAAATTTACTAAATGTAGAATATAAATGTTTTAACACAATAACTAAGAAAATTCCAGGAAGGCTATGTTAATCAGTGTAATGAACCCGTGTATGGTGCCACATGATCGCATTAATGTACACAGCTATGATTTAATAATAATAATGAAAAAAAAGAAAACATAGGAAAAAATCTTCTAGACACAGGCCTAGACAAAGAATTTATGACTAAGCCCTCAAAAGAAAATACAACAAAAATGAATAAATGTGACTTAATTAAATTGAAAAGCTTCTGCACAGCAAAGGAAATAATAAAGAGTTAAAAAGACAACCTACCATAAAGGAAGAAAATATTTTAAAAATTTTGCATCAAATAAAGGGCTAATTTCTAGAATTTATGAATAACTTTCTAAAGAAAAACCAATGGGCGAAGGGGGAGAGATGAGGAGGAAGGGGGTTGGTGTGCTCCCAATTAATGGCAAAATGTAAGGGTATATGGTACACCTCTTGGGTGTGGGACCCAACTACAATAAGGCCTCTATCTAACAAATGCAATTACTGTAACTTAATTTCTTACACCCTCACATTAATCTGAAATTTTTAAAAAATGCAAAAAAAAAAAAAAAAAAGACAAGCCATCAGAATATTGGTAAAATTCATTAACAGAATTATTTTAAAAGAAGAGAAAGGAATGGCAAATTTATAAAAAAAATTCAACATCACTAATCATCAAGGAAATGCAAACTAAAACTACAATGAGATACTGCCTTATGTTTGGCAAAATAGCCATGATTAAAAATTAAAAAAAAGATAAATAAATAAGATGCGGCAGAGTGGTTTGGTCGGTCGTTGGGGAAGCATCTTTTCTTTGCTCGGCGACTGCGGCTCTTCATTGGGCACCAGAAGCGGCACGGCGCTCTGAGAAGTGGCCTAAAACTTCGGCGTTGGGTAAAAGAAAATGGCTCGAACCAAGCAGACCGCTGGTAAATCCAGTGGTGGGAAAGGCCCCCTGCAAACAGCTGGACACCAAAGCTGCCAGGAAAAGCGCTCCCTCTACCGGCGGGGTGAGGAAACATCACCGCTACAGGCCTGGCACTGTGGGGCTCAGAGAGATTGGTCATTATCAGAAATCGACTGAGTTGCTCATTTGCAAGCTGCCTTTCCAGAGGTTGGTTGAGGGAGATTGCCCAGGATTTCAAAACCGACTTGAGGTTTCAGAGTGCGGCCACTGGTGCGCTTCAGGAGGCTAGTGAAGCGTACCTGGTGGGTTTGTTTGAAGATGCTAATCTGTGTGCCATCCACACTAAGAGTCATCATCATGCCCAGAGACATCCAGTTGGCTGGCCGGATACGGGGACAGAGAACTTAAGTGAAGGCAGTTTTTATGGTGTTTTGTAGTAAATTCTGTAAAATACTTTGGTTTAATTTGTGACTTTTTTTGTAAGAAATTATTTATAATATGTTGCATTTGTACTTAAGTCATTCCATCTTTCACGCAGGATGAATGCGAAAGTGACTGTTCACAGACCTCAGTGATGTGAGCATTGTTGCTCAGGAGTGACAAGTTGCTAATATGCAGAAGGGATGGGTGATATTTCTTGCTTCTCATGATGCATGTTTCTGTATGTTAATGATTTGTTGGGTAGCTAT